>JASCZW010017509.1:0-16942 GCA_034211315.2 Aedes japonicus | reverse complement strand
GGATCTTTTTTCTTCTTTCTTTCTTTGAGCTGAGTAGTGTCAGAAGTAACACGTATCACTTCATTGTCTAACCTCAACAAATGCCTAACAAAGTGGTGGCTATTCTGCAAAGCCATTAAACAATTTCAATTTTGCTTGAATCATCAACCGCATTAAAACACGATCTCGTCAACTGCGGTTGACTTGACAGAACATTAACCGTGTTGCGGTCGTCAGTGCCAGTCGTTAAAATAATTCTTCAACAAAAGTATAGAAAGTAATGCTCCTAATTCCACCATTCATCGCGAAATAAACGATAACTACTTGGTCCTTTTGGCTTAGCATACCGTAATATGGATCAGCTCACTCAACCGACCTAATTCTGTTTCCAAATGTTTCCATGACGTTGTATTATTCCCGACAACAGCCTTCCAGACATCACGCTTACGGCTCGTTCGTCGAGCCTAATTTGTTTTTATGAGTTCAAAGTGTGTCCCATTTGAATTTCACCATTCTCCTTTTATCCATTCAGTGCGAAATGGAGGCAGAAATTTTTCAGGATGTAGCTGGAACGGATCCCTTTTTCTCTTACCCACGTCTTATATTTTTACCTTCAAAATATGCTCGTCCTCTCACGATGAAGGGGGAAACCTTGGTAATTTTAAACTTTGTTGAGTCGACAAGTAAAAGTTTTCCTAAAAAGGATCACTGACGGAATAATCAGATGGATTCTTTTTCAAATTTCTTAGTGGTAACGCTAATGGCAAGATAAATGAGGAGTCAAAGTTGGAGAATAATGAAAGTAGATGTAAATATAGATGTCTTTTTGTGTATTGCAAGAAAACACGATATCTATGGGAATTACTCTCGCTTCAATTTTGTTAGCGGTTTTGTTTACTGATGTGGAAAGCCCAACAATTGGAAAATTCAACCACAACTGAATGAAAAGTATCTCTCACGGTTAGACAAACGGTTTCGCAGTCAAAGGATTCGGATTATGGGCTCCACAATTGAAATCCCCTTTTGAATTAAATAACGAACTTGTCCTAGTATGAACACGCATCCAACTCGGAACCGGATAAAGCTTCAGCAAAATTCCTAAACAAAAACTCCCTTGTGCCTTTAATGGAAGCTATTCCACTTAGCATAAACCAAATTCAATTGAGGGATGAGAAAAAAATGTTGGATAATTTGCATGATTGAGCAAAATTCTCTACATTTTCTTCCCATCCGAAAACAACAGAACCTCACAAGTTAGTTTATCGAGTTCTTTGAAGCATTGAACTGCAAGTATCAAAGCAAATTTGCCAAGTGAACTCAGACAAGAGTAAAAGAAAGTGAACGAAACTTTCTTTGTTTTTCCTTGTCTCCCCAAAAAAGGAAAGAAAGCTAATCATTGCGGTCCACTTTTGTGTTTCTGACAGCAAACGAGTAAAATATTTTACTAGTCAATACCACTCGTACGCTTCGCGTAAATACAACAAACAACAAAATACAGGCTAACAGAAAAAATAAATCGGAATGGAAACATATTAGAGTCCTACTAGCTGCTACTTCCAGCAAATCTTCTGTTTCCCCATTTCTAGCTTCGGGCATCCTAGCAATGGAAACGTCTTCCGATGGATACACCTCGATTGGAAAAATTGAAATATACTTAATCTACCATGTCTATTGGTTATCTATTATCCTACCCCGTTTTGCATAAAAAGGCAATTTTCGCAAAACATTTTCGCTTATCGTTTTTTGTCGTTATTTTTCTTTGGTTGTTTAGAGGGCACCGACAAAGCGGCGGGTAACGAGAGCCAAATTACATTTTCTGCCATGAATTTCTGTATGCTAGGATGAATTTTGCGTTGTGAAACGACGACGATGGCGGATGAAGCGAAGCTAGCTTGAAACTGGAGCAAATGGATGGAGCAGCGAAAGAATAAATGAAACGTTTTATGCTATTTGGAAGCAGAAAAAATGTGAAATGTCCAAGTAATAGTAGGAGGAAGTAGTGAAGATGGTAGGAAGTTGTTTTATAATGCATTTGGTTAATGTGGTCAATGGAATTCACTAGTGTGTTTAACGTTTAAAGCAGGTAAAATTGTTCAATCCAAATTTAAGCACTCAAATTAGCTTAGCCGACAAAGGGGAAGACATCTTGAAACAGATAAATCAATGCCAGTAAAACGACTGACCAAACTAGAAAATGTTGCACTGTAGGTAAGACTAGAGTGCCGTATTATAAGAGTGCTAATAAATGTTAAAATTTGAACAGAGATCAGCTAGAGATACTAATACTTGTAACAACACTGAAAGTTAATTTTAGTTTATATTACAAAATCGAAAGTAATACTCACTAATCCATTCGTTGTTTTCAGCAACGAAACTGATTTGTTCTTTTTATGAAGAAACATTCGTAATTAATTGCACGCGCAACTGTCAAAAGCACGAAGCATTTGTTGACACAGAAAGAACATTCGTACATTATACGGAAACAATGCAAAGAGCTACGAATATTTGGTCACAAATTAAAAAGAAACGTCTCTCTGGTGGTTGCATGAAGGACTGACAGATCTACTTTATCGACTCAAAATGTAATTGACAAAAAAAAAGCTCAACCACGTGTAGTTGTCCAGCGTTTTTTATTGTTTCTGACACGGGGTTCGAACCTGAATATTTGATAAGTGCTGATTCTGAATCCGTGGTTGATCTCACTAGGCCACGCTGTCTTGTGAGAACATGTTTGATTAAGGAGCATGAAGTTTTAGCTCTCGACAGCGCTTTAATTGTTATTTTGGGTTAGATAAATTATTGGCTGGTCATCACGAAGTTCATTTCGTGCATTTTACAAACAGGTGTAATGATAGGATTTCACCAGATAAAAAGCATTATGAATGTTTTATACAACATACGAGACATTTGTTCTATGTACAAAATCCATGTTTACGAAACGCGTGAAAGCTACTTTACGAAAACAAATTGTCAGTGAATATGCCAATCTCCTTTAGAGGCACACTAAAGACCGTAAAAATCGTAAAAATAGCTGGGTTCAATCTTTAGTTCGGTTTAGGAGGAATCGGGCAGCGGCCAGTACTTGGTACAACTCGTGATTCACGCGACGCCGATAGATGCCATCTTCTTGTTTACTGTCGAGTATTCTTCGCAACATCTTTTGTTCAAATATCCCGAATGCTATCCGGTCGACTTCCTTTAGCGTACAAGTTCCATGGCCGTACAAAGCGACCCACTGCACTGACAATTTATTTTCGTAAAGTAGCTTTCACGCGTTTCGTAAACATGGATTTTGTACATAGAACAAATGTCTCGTATGTTGTATAAAACATTCATAATGCTTTTTATCTGGTGAAATCCTATCATTACACCTGTTTGTAAAATGCACGAAATGAACTTCGTGATGACCAGCCAATAATTTATCTAACCCAAAATAACAATTAAAGCGCTGTCGAGAGCTAAAACTTCATGCTCCTTAATCAAACATGTTCTCACAAGACAGCGTGGCCTAGTGAGATCAACCACGGATTCAGAATCAGCAATTTTCAAACATTCAGGTTCGAACCCAATGTCAGAAACAATAAAAAACGCTGGACAACTACACGTGGTTGAGCTTTTTTTTTGTCAATTACATTTTAAGTCGATAAAGTAGATCTGTCAGTCCTTCATGCAACCACCAGAGAGACGTTTCTTTTTAATTTGTGACCAAATATTCGTAGCTCTTTGCATTGTTTCCGTATAATGTACGAATGTTCTTTCTGTGTCAACAAATGCTTCGTGCTTTTAACAGTTGCGCGTGCAATTAATTACGAATGTTTCTTCATAAAAAGAACAAATCAGTTTCGTTGCTGAAAACAACGAATGGATTAGTGAGTATTACTTTCGATTTTGTAATATAAACTAAAATTAACTTTCAGTGTGGATCAGAGTCTTATACATTTCGTCTGCAAACTACGGGACTTCCGGAGACCGTAAAACGATCTATTCGCAGCTGCCCTTTAACCTCGCGGGTAACATCACTACCGCGCATCACTAGAGTTCCAAGATACACATATTCTTCTACTACTTCAAATTTGCCACCACCCAACCAATCCTCTACCCATACCGCTAATGGCCTCACGTTGTCTACCGGCGATTATGTACTTCGTCTTGCTGGTTTTAAATGTGCTCGCTGTCTCCTATTTAAAAGGCACTAAGGTTTTGTGCACAAATTACGCAACGCAAAAAAAACGGGATTTTTGACCCCCCCCCCCCCTATGTAACAATAAGTAACGCGTGACCAGACTCCCCCCCTTTAATTACGTAACGCTCATGGACCCCACCCCCATGTTTCTCAATCGTTATAAAAGCATCACAAAAACTGTTATTGTTGTTGTTTTTATGTCTATTTCTCATTTGTTTCGAAAATGAAGTATCCAGACAACAGTTTAATTATTTTATTTGGATTACTTAAAATAAGCATATATTGCCAATAGCAGTCCATTTATTTCATTTAATAAATAAATAACAATATATAGAGGAAGGTGGGGCAGTTCAGACCTACCTAAGCAAATTTAAAAATAAATATTGAAAAAGTCAGAAAAACATTATTTTAACGACATTACTTGAAGGAATTTTTTATTGGCAACACTTTTGGGCAAAAATAAATAAATCGCTAGAGGAAATTTCGAATTTTAACGTCGATCTGCTAAAACACATATTTAATAGAAAAATCAAGCACGTGGGGTAATTAAGACCGGGGTGTGGGGAAATTCAGACCACCTAAATTTTAATGCAATTTTATTGTAATTGAACCAACTAAATCAGGTTCCATAGAAAATAATCATTTATTCCATCAACAAAATTAAAATTTCATAGTTAATATTTAAAAATTCACCTCAAAATGGCCGCGAGTAATTGGCTCTATCCTCCTAACTTTAGTTTTAAGATAAATGATGTATAAAAATATGAAAATTTGTCTTGCGGACCATTGCAACCTGAATTCCAATTTTTGCATTACTAATAATATTTACTGGTAAGAGATTCGTTATGTGTGAAAATATATGCGAAACAAGGTGGTCTGAATTACCCCGCATGTTGACGGTCTGAATAGCCCCACATACCTTTTCTACGCATTATGGTGTTCGCCATAAAACAAATACAAATTTGATTCAATTTATTTTTTGAATTGCTTAAACAGAGTCTGTAAGCTTCTTATAAGACATACCTGTTTTTTGTTAGCTCAAATTTGGAAGCTTTTACCGCGTTTTTTCTTGTGCGCAATTCCTGTTATTGTAGGCACTGAAAAGTAAGCTACGCCGTGGCGCACCTCAAGGTCGACTGAAGTCAATGTATATATTTGTCAAAGTAGTGGTGCCGCATAACGTGTCAGATAATAAGGTTGAGATTTTTCCATGTACTGTCATTGCGAAAAAAAATCGACGGTCGGGCTTACCGTCCCGGTCTGAATTGCCCCACCCTCCCCTATATAAATATATTTTTTTCAATTCAGCCGCTTTGGTTGAATCAATGCAAAGGTGCATGGTTTTTTAAAAATCTTATTTTTTGATTCAATAATAAGGGCTTTTTGTTCTCAATAGAAGTCTCCTTTGCAGCGCTTTTAGAAATAACAAAATTTATTGTTGGTTTAAAAATAAAATCGGTATTGTTTGAATAAGTCATGTAGTAACCCGAATAAAAAAATCTCATAGATTTACAATTGAATATATTGTAACCATACAATAGAATCTATAGTATGTACAATTAATAGTATTGTTCACAACAACAAAATGACAATAGAAGTTATTGTTTCCACAATAGAGTCTAATGTAAATTGAGACATCGACAATAGAAAAGGGGGGTTGTTATGTATCTTAACTGTAGAAAAAATCATTATTTTCCGAACAAATTTGAGTCAATTACTATTAATTATATTGTTTCACAATTGTTGAAAATCCTAGCATATGGAGTGAATTGTAGATCTATTGTAATGACAATATACATTTTACATTTATCTGATTCATGAACAATAAGATTTATGGTCGGAAATAGATTTTAATGTTATTTTATATTATTGTATTGTAATTGTATGGTTATTTTTATCCGGGAAGTCATGAGTCGAAACATTTTTTTTTTGAATCTATACAGAACAATATATTTCTCGGCGTGTAGATGTACCATTTATGGATAATTGCGCCAAATGGTGATGCAAATCGTCATAAGATACTTTTCGTTTAGTAAATCTCATTTAGTTAGTACGTTTCCATTTATCGAAGCTTTAGTGTTTTGTTTGAAATCAAAAGATAGACATAATCTATTTTTCTTAAAATTTCAGATTTCGTGAACCATTTGGCCATAAAAGGGTTTCTATTATCACCACTTTTATAAGAAACACATGAGATTGACCATCAAAGGAACCAAAATTTAAAATTATGCCAATCATTGGTGGAGTGTTCCAGTTATGGCAAACGTGATTGATAATACAAAAAAAATATTTTGGCTTAGTTTCGATATTTTTCCTTCAAAATATGGATTGAAAGTTTTAATTTGACCTTTGTAAAGAAGGGTTTTCCAAGAATTTTAAAACATAGTTCTTAGTTAGTACTACAACTGTCACATAGGAAATTTATTTGATCCAAATTGGTATTCACTTTAAAATTTTTAAAATTGTTTATTTTGTTGCGTAACGATTTTAAAACCCCCTCTCCCCCATATGCCACAATAAGTAACGGCTGCTCAACCCCCTCTCCCCATTCATGCTTTACGTAATTTGCGCACAAAGCCTAATACCTCTTTC
This sequence comes from Aedes japonicus, assembly GCA_034211315.2. Taxonomy (NCBI): domain Eukaryota; kingdom Metazoa; phylum Arthropoda; class Insecta; order Diptera; family Culicidae; genus Aedes; species Aedes japonicus. The sequence goes on along the minus strand of JASCZW010017509.1, from coordinate 10,188 downwards.
GCGGCTCGATGGTCAATTCCGATGATATTGAAGTCGTTCGTAAAACCTAGGAGGCTGTGGGATTTTATGTTAATAGTGTCGCTCCTTTGCACGTCAGTTCTCCTAATAACTTCTTCGAGAGCATTGTTGAAAAACAAGTTCGAAAGCGCACCTCTCTGCTTCAATCCATCTAAGGTTACGAAAAATGTCGAAATCGGGAAACGATCATTATTTACCATAACTCGTTTGTCTTCACTGAATCGTACGCCGCCTTGAAATCAATAAACAGATGGTGGGACTGCAAGTTGTACTCCCGTAATTGGGAACGTCCATTTTTTTCCTTCATTTTTTTTGTATGGATTGTCACGTTTTCCCAAACCCTCCTCTCGCCTTACTGCGTTACATAATTAATGGACCTTCCCTTATTAAGGATTTGTCGCAGCGTAAACATTTGATCCGTCGTTGATCGGCCCGAAGAACTCCTGGGGTCTTAATCTGTTAAACAAAATACGTGACATTATGTTGTACGCCGTATTGAGGAGTGTTATCCCTCGGTAGTTGGTGCACTTCCGTCTGTGCCTCTTTTAGTACAAGGGGCAAATGAGGCTCTCCAGTCAGCTAGAAGGTAGTTGTTCTTCTTCCCATATCGTCAACAGAGTACATTGAAGTATTTCGTGCAGCTGTCCACTGCCGTGTTTGAGGTTCCAAGGCTTGTTCATCGTCGCTGTTGCTTAATCTGTTTGCCGATGCGCTTACATTCTCTCCGTTCAGCAAAATCTCGAATTGTTCTCCTCACACCATTGTCAGTTTCGTAAAATTTCGTTCATTTCATTTCATTCTGTCCCATACTTGTCCGAGCCTCAGAAATGACTTCTTCTTCAAACTGCTTTTCTGATTTTTTTACTCGGCTGCCCTTGCTTTGTTCTGCTCTCTAATGCGCCGGGTACCAGAGACCAACGTCCAGCTTTTGGCAACGTTCTTCTCATTTGTCACCTGCTGGCACTCCTCGTTGAACCAACCGTTTCTGGGTCGTCTTTGAGCAGTACCTATCACTCCCCGCCCTGTTGTGCTCACCGCTCTGTGGATTGAATTCCACGGTCTGTTAAGGTTTTCGTCTGCGTCGATTCCCCTTATCCGCTCATCATGCTTCTGGCGGCATTCATCTGCCATACTTTCTGAAGATAAGCGCTGGATATTGAAACGCAACGGTTGCTAGATTTTCGTGTTCGTCACTGTTGATAACGCTCGAAGCTTACTGACAACGAGAAAGTGATTCTAGTCGATGTTTAGACCTCTGAGGGTTCGCACATCGGTGACATCAGAGAAATGTCGGCCGTCCAGCAGAACATGGTCTAAAGTTTGTCCACGTTAAATTTTGGATATCAAAATAAAACCATATAAAAAATTCCACAGAATTCAACAAAACCGATTGTTCATTTCACAATAATAGAGTTATATCTACATAAAAAACAGTAGATTAAGATGTTAATAATTCTTTCTGTAAAATTCTCTAACTTTCTGTGGTTTACCCTCCATAAGGTTCCCTACGGTATCCTCGAAAGGGTTTCCGCTTAATTAGAGCCCAGTACTTCTCTATTGGGTGAAGTTCTGGACAGTTTGGTGGATTGGCTGTTTTTGGCACGTATTTGACCTCTGATACCTTATACCGTTCCAGGACGGATTTCGCATAGTGACAAATGGCACAATCAGGCAAAAACAGAGCTGGAGAGTCGTGGTTTCTGATAAACGGTGGCAAAAGCTTTTGCAGACGTTCTTTCTCGTACACATTCTTAATGATAGTGCTGGTAGAAACGAAACGTTTAGATTCTCGACCACAGCTACAAATTACCTACCAAATCAAATATTTCTGCGGAAATTTGAACACCTTTTTTGTCTGGAAATGCTTATGAACGGTGTTTTTTTTTGCATTGCGGTATAAAAAACCAGACCCAGAAGCTATTTAAAGTCTTCGAGTACGTTTGTTTCGTTGTCGTTTGTGATACAAGAAAGTGTATGCAAAAAATTGGTGTAAAGTTCCTTAGCACGACTTTTGCAGTAAAATTTTGCTTGTCATCACGGTTGGGCACCTTTTTCACTTTGTTCGTCTTCAGTCCTTGCCTCTGCTTCACTTTTTTTGGGAATGATTTTGACTTTCCAACTTTGCGAGCCACACTTTGCACAGAAAGATTGTGATTTGTCTCAATAATGGCTACCATCTTCTTGTCCATTTGTCGGGAGCATACTTTTCGACGGGGCTGGGCAGCTCAGTGGTTTTCTGTTTTGCTTACTGAGCAGATGGTCGGGAGTTCAATCCTAGGCCCGTCCCCTTCCTTGCTATTTGTCACTTTCCTCTTTCTATCATCACTAGATTTAAAATAAAAGGCAGTCTACTGCGCTTTCATTGATCGCATCACTTACCACAGTGAATCCATGATCTATAAATAACCTGCCTCACTAACACAAATGTATCCTTCCCTTGACAATTTTGGAGACGCAGAGGTAAACACGGTCTCTAACCAACGATTGTCAAACTAATCATCCTTCACCCCTCCCCAAAGACCGTGAGGACGTGGGCGGCGCCGGTACTGATCTATAAATAGAATGAACTAGTGAACTTGTACATCTATGTGGTTTTCTCTGTAATTACACTAGTTCTGATCGGTAACGGAGTAACTACCACACGCATGGACTTTTTAAAAAAAAAAAAAATGGTCGGGTGCATACTTTTCAATTTGTTGCACTTCCAACTTTCTGATCCATAGTCAAGCCCTGGTCACATGGTTAGCAAACACAAAACACGGTACCTTTCGGCAGTATTAGTTTCTTGGCAATACCATGTACTGAAATATTTACAAAATGCGTTTGCGGACTTCTACTTGATTCGACGCCATTTTACAATATGTAACAAGAATTTTAACATGTTGTACCACGAAATTTAGTGGAGAGTTTCAGTTGTCATATAAGTGAAACGATTTAGGGATCCATGAAATAATTCAAAATTTACACTGAAAGACAAGCATCTAAAATTTAACGTGGACAGCCTTTATTTGGATACAAGTTGCGTCATTCGGGTGCATCCAGGTGTGTTTTCGGATATCTTCGCGTGCTAAGTAGGTTTTGCTGATGATCATCCCTTTAGCCACAGCAATGGTCACTACTTTTTGGCCGTTGTCTTATATATTAACCATGTTAATAACAAGAAATATGTTTTTTTTTCTTTCAATAAAACCGATAAATATACATGGAAAAGTTGCAAACAGATGTCAAAAAATTATTAGTACACTTACAGCCATATTTCAAATAAATCGAGTATCAAAAAGTGCATCGATCTGCCAAAAGCAACAGCACGCGTTGCATTACAGAGCAGATTTTTTTTGTGTTTACTATTGCAGAAAAGGTAAAACATACAATGTTTAGTATTTTTTTCTGAAATTTCCCAATATTACCGTTAATTTCGCTTCTCATCGCAAAATTTCGCACGGAGGTTGGTAAAACAGTTATTTGCCTGAAGAATGGCGGTAGAAGCATGTCCGAATATGTAGGTGCAGTAAACCACCTACGATCATCGGTTCAGTATGTGTTTCAGGACTACCAGAGAACACAATCTCTAGAGACAACTCCCGGAAGAGAACCTGTAACAAACTGGTGTTAAAACTATCTCTTATTGTTGGATCAAAAAATCAATTTGTATTGTTTGTTATAGCAATATGTTTGCAAATTATAAGTTTTTTTTTTGTTCATTTCAAAATGGCCGCCTCGTGCTGAGAGGCACGCCTTCAAACGTTTCGGGCAGTTATCCACGATGGCCGCGAGTTCTCTAACAGATATTTGTTCCCAAACATTAAAAAAAGACGATTTTAGATGTTTTAGTGACTTTTGGTGTAGTGCTTGTCTTGAATCCAAGATGGACGATACCGAATAACCCATCGGATTCAAATCCGGGGAGCTAGAAGGCCATTTATCTTTCGTTAAAAGGCTTAAAAAATGCGTTCGCAAAGACTAATAGTCTTTTTCGCTCCATGAGCTGGAGCCCAGTCTTGTTGAAAAATTCGTTAATTTTTGCCGAAATGGTGCGATGCCAAAGAAGCTACTTTGACAGTTAGTAGCTTCTGATATACCACTTGATTCACTTTCACCCCCTTGTCGATGAAGATTAGAGGGGTTTTGCCGGAGTGAGCTATTCCTGCTCAAACCATGACAAAAGCGGAATGATGACTCCTTGAAATACTTCCACGATATTTGGAATCAGCAGAAAGCAACTGCCAATCGTTTTGGTGGTTGTGATGCTGGTTGATTATGAAAACTTTTTTATCGGTGAACAGCACTGACCGATAGCTTTCATGGTGTCAGTCAAGTAGCGATTCTTGCACAGTTTACATGACTGAGGTTTTAAATCGTCGTGCACACTTAAAAATTATTCACAGGCTCGGTTAAACATTTGGCTGACTTCACTCGGCATTTTTTTTATTTAACTGACAACTCGGCAAAAAATCGAACGATACCGAGTCTCAGCATCACTTGAAACTGAAATATCGGCTAACTTCATTATTAAACTGATTCTCGGCATCACTAGGAGCCGAGCACAAACGTTAATTAAACTTCAACCGTCCTCAGCTACCTATCATACCGAAATATCGGTTAAGCAGTGGTGTAAGCCGAGGTTCGGCTTTTTATCTGTCAACCGCCATACGCCATATTATTTTCATTCGCAAGTGAAGTAAATCGTATGTTGTATGTTTTTTTTTTTTTTATTAATCATTTATTTGTACAGGCTCAATCGAATCAACTTTACAGAGCCAAGCTTTCATATTTGTATACACCATGTATCTTAAATCTAATGTTAGGGGAATAGAGCCGATTACTCGCGGCCGTCTCGAGGTTAATAGGAATAACAATTTAACGGATAGGGAGATGGGTGGGAATTTAAAGTATGGTTTACATAACACATTTATTTAATATTCTAAATTGTCAAAAAGCTTAAAACTATACAACTTTTGGTTTTCTTTTATTTGAACATTTTTGAAAGAGAAAGGAAAACACACAAACACAGAAAAAAAACTTATACTAAACATACATGTTAAACTAACTACAATCTAAGGCTAATGTTAGTCAAAAACATATAAATGAGTTTCATAAACTCCAGATCACGTAGAGCCAAAATATCTCGAACCGGTACATTGGGTTGTCTACCTCGAGCCCGAAGGGAATCATAAAGCTCAGATCTGACTCCACGATGCTCAGCACATGACCAAATAATGTGATCTGCGTCCTGATAACCTTGTTCACACTCACAGAGATTGCTGTCGCTCAGCCCAACCCGGTATAAATGAGCGTTCAAAGAATAATGATTGGACATGAGTCGAGACATCACACGAATGAAGTCTCGACCCACATCCATACCCCCAAAACCAAGATTTCTTCGACACCTTTGGGATGATAGAATGTTGCCATCGCCCCAAATCTCCTTTACTCCATTTATACTGCCAGCTGACGAGTGACTGTTGACGAAAAATAGTAAAAATCGTTAAAGGCGATTTGTCGATCACAAATATCGCCTTCCATAGCGCCCACCTTTGCAAGCGAGTCCGCTTTCTCATTGCCCGGAATTGAACAATGAGATGGGACCCATACAAAGGTGATGATAAAATAACGCGAAGATAAAGCACTTAGAAGCTCCTGTATTTTCATGAGAAAATACGAGGAGTGCTTTACCGGTCTCAATGAGCGAATAGCCTCTATAGAACTGAGACTATCCGTAAAGATGAAGTACTGATCCGGTGTTAATGAGGCAATAATTTCTAGCGTAAAATGTATTGCCGCTAATTCAGCGACATAAACGGAACAAGGGGCTTGAAGTTTACGATTGGCGCTATAAATTTCATTAAATATACCAAAGCCTGCTGACCTCTATCAATGATCCGTCAGTGAAGAACGATTTAGTGGAATCAACTTGGCCAAACTTTGCAGCAATATCACCGGAGCAATCATAGGACGATGATGCTCTGGGATTCCATGAAGCTCCTGCTTCATGGATAAATCAAAATGAGCCGAACTGCTGAAGTCGGAGAAGCAAACACGATTGGGAATATTCGGCGAAGGGCTGACATCCTGTGTTATGTACAAATGGTACAAAGTCATGAAGCGAGTTTGAGGATTCAACTCAAGAAGCTGCTCAAAATGTTCGATTACCCGAGGGTTCATAACTTCACACCTGGTGAGGAGCCGGAGAGATAATTCTGTAAACCGATCCGAGAGTGGCAACATGCCAGCCAGCACTTCAAGACTCATGGTGTGAGTCGAGTGCATGCAACCTAACGCGATACGAAGACACCGATACTGAAAACGTTCCAGTTTAATGAAGTGCGACCGAGCCGCTGACTGAAAACAAAAACTACCGTATTCCATAACGGACAAAATCGTTGTCCGGTACAACGTTAGAAGATCTTGTGGATGAGCTCCCACCAGGTCCCGGTAATTGTGCAGAGAAAGTTGATCCTTGGCTGACACTTTCGCTCCACATACTCAATATGGGATCGCCAGGTGCACTTAGAATCGAACCAGACCCCAAGATATTTAAATGACATAGAATGAGTTATCGGCTTACCCCAAATTTGAAGCTTCGGTTGTGCTGGGTTATGCTTCCTAGAAAAAACTACCAACTCAGTTTTCTCCGTAGAGAATTCGATACCTAGCTCTAGAGCCCAAGTAGACAAATTGTCTCAAGGTATCCTGTAAGGGTCCTTGCAGATCGACCCCATTGGGTCCCGTGACAGACACTACGCCGTCATCTGCAAGTTGTCTCAACGTACAGTTGTCACCTAGACAACCGTCAATGTCTTTGACATAAAAATTATACAAAGGGGGCTTAAACATGATCCCTGGGGAGACCCATGTAGCTAAATCAGGAAGCTGTAGAGGTTCCATGAGAGAAGCTCATTTGTTTCTCTGACAGCAGATTGTACAAAAATTATTCATTAATGGTGAAAAGCCACAAGCGTGGAGTTTATCTGAAAGAATTTCAACAGATACTGAATCAAAAGCCCCTTTATATCCAAGAATACAGAAGCCATTTGCTCTTTTTAGCAAAAGCTAACTGAATATCCGTGGAAAGCAACGCGAGACAGTCGTTCGTTCCCTTACCCCTACGGAAACCATATTGAGTATCTGAAAGCAGGTTGTTCGTCTCAACCCATTTGTCCAGACGGAAGAGGATCATTTTTTCCAACAACTTTCGAATACAGGATAACATCGCGATGGGTCGATAGGAGTTGTGGTCGGACGCGGGTTTACCAGGTTTTTTAATGGCAATAACTCTCACCCGTCTCCAATCATCCGGTACAATGTTTAGTTCCAGAAACTGATTAAACAAGTGCAACATGCGCCTCTTCGCGACGTCTGGGAGGTTCTTAAGCAAGTTGAACCTGATTCTATCAGCTCCTGGAGCCGTATTGCCACACGAAAGGAGTGCAAGAGAGAACTCACCATTGAAAAGGGTTGACTAATCTCATCTATCGAATTCGTGTTTTCGCGAGGAATCATCCGTGCCGGCACAGAATCTGGACACACTTTTCGCGCGAATTTAAGGATCCATTGGTCCGAGTACTCTTCGCCTCGTTGTTCGTAGTTCGGTTACGCAACCTTCGCGCCGTGTTCCAAAGAGTACTCATCGACGTTTCGCGCGATAGCCCGTTCACGAATGTTCGCCAGTAACCGCGCTTCTTGGCCTTGATGAGGCTCTTAAGTTCGCGTTCGAGAGCCGTGTATACTTCGAAGTGCTCAGGTGTTCCACGTCTACGGAAAACTTTAAACGCGTCGGACTTTTTACGGTAAACCTCGGTGCATTGCTGATCCCACCATGGAGAAGGAGGTTTCCTGCGAAATGACGTTCCCGGAACTGGTCGAGTTTGAGCTTGAAGCGCGCTGTCTAAGATCAGGTTGGAGAGGAAGTTATATTCTTCCAGCGGTGGAAGCTTTTCACCGTCGTTACGGCTTCATCTACTGCTGTCCTAAACTTTGTCCAATCGATGTGACGGGTAAGATCATACGCGACGTTGACAGATTTCGACGGATTGAACCCGGTGGCAACCGAAATTTTTATGGGCAAGTGATCACTACCGTGGGGATCTTGAATCACATTCCATGTGCAATCCAACGATAATGAATTCGAACAAAGTGTGAGGTCTAATCTACTGCCAACTGAGGATGTTCCAGCCAAACGTGTTACCTCTTCATTGTTAAGTACTGTCATATTGAAGTTGTCACAGAGGTCATATATCAGGGAAGACCGGTTGTCATCGTACAGTTCTCCCCAGCCTGTACCGTGAGAGTTAAAATCTCCATGACCAACCGCGGAGCAGGAAGAACCGAACAAACATCTGAGAGTTGTTTTCGGTTAATGGAGGCTCTTGGAGGAATATAAACGGAAGCAATGCAAAGGCTTTTATTTTTAATAACAGCCTGACATGCGACAACTTCAATACCTGGAATTGGAGGAAAATTCACTCTATAGAAGGAGTAGCACTTTTTGATCCCCAAAAGTACTCCCCCTCCACGCGAATCCTCACGATCAAGACGAATAATATTGAAATCATGAATCGGAAGACTGATTTCGGAGAGAGCCATGTTTCACTAAAGAGCGAATGCATCACAACCGGTAGTGTGAGCTAAAAATTTAAAAGATTCCAATTTAGGAACAAGACTTCTACAATTCCACTGCAGAACAGTGATCAAATCCCCGACCTCAATTGGAAAATTATCCATCGAAGGAAATGATTGCTGCAAGGAGGGGCCACTTGATTGTCAATTGCTTCAAAAACGTTTTCACTGTGGGAAGCATTGCCAGAACAATGCTTTTAAGAGGGTCAGAAATTTCGAGGAACTTGAAAATACTTTCAACAATATCATCAAATGAGAACAGTCCTGATGGAGAAGGAACTTCTGTTCTTAAAATCGGGGTGCTAGGGGTTTTTGATGTCCCCGGAAGAGATGGAAAGTCCTGGGAGTAGTTACTACTGCGGAAAAAGAAAGTATGTTGTATGTGGAGCGGTGAAAAAACATACATTTATTGGCACTACATCAATTACATTGATAAAACCTCGTCAACAATTCTACGCCGATTCACCGGGTTCATCGCTGCTTCTCTCTATCCCCGGTTGCGACCCACGCTCTTCAAGTCTTGGCTTAATTGATCCGCCCATCTAGCTCACTGTACTCCACGCCTTCTTTGTACCTGCCAGCCAGCGGATTGCCAAATTCGATGAGAATCTAATATTTCGAGAATTACCATAGTTTACCGAAATCTCGAAACCCTCATTTTTGTTTGTTTCAATTTTAACCGATAGATCAGTTTGCTCATGCCGAGATTTCAGCCAACAAATAAGTTTACTTTGACCCAAACCGAGATTATCGGTTAACATAAAAGCTGAGTTGAAACCGAGAGGTCGGCTGTGCGGATCCGGTTTCGATGCCGAGGTCGCATGTAATTCTATGTGTCAAGGAAGGTCCATTAATTATGTCAGCAGTAAGGAGGGTTTGAACGTACGATCCATACAAACAATTAAAGGTCCATACAAAAACGTGACCTGGGGGGGGGTTATAAAAGTCAATTTTTGCGTGACGTAATTAATGGACATTCCCGAAGTGAAGCATGTTTATTTCGGACGCTGGAAGAATGCAACAGATGCGATCCAAACCGGGTAAAGGCATCACGTTACCGAGTAATAGACCGATAAACCTGCTAAGTAGTCTCGGCAAGATATTGGAGCGGTTAATACTAAAATGCCTTAGCATTTACCTCGATAGAACATCAGTAATTCCAAATGAACAGTTTAGATTTAAAGCTAGACATTCAACATACCACCAACTTCTGCGCGTGACAAACACTGTTAAAGAAGGTTTCGCGGCAAAGAAATCAACTGGAATGGTGCTGCTAGATGTGGAGAAAGCCTGTGATTCGGTATGGCAAGAAGCGATGTCTATAAGCTTCATAGATCAAACTGCCCATTGTACTTGATAAAGTTCGTACAATCCTTCATCACATAGCAAACTTTCCGCGTGCCAGTGCGTGGAACGCTCTCTTGAAATCACAAGATTCCCTTCGGGGTTCACAAGGTTCAGTACTTAGCCCAACACTGTACAACATTTTTACAAGCGACGCTGTGATGGTGAATGGAGTTGTTTACGTATTTTTTGCTGAAGACACCGGTTTCC
>JASCZW010017508.1:0-16923 GCA_034211315.2 Aedes japonicus | reverse complement strand
TTTTTAGATATTTAGATATTGGGATTCTGAGATTTTTAGATTTTTAAATTTTTAAATATTTATTTACTAAGATTTTTAGATTTTTTGATTTTTAAATTTTTAGAGATTTTCAGATATCTAGATTTTAAGATTTTAAGATTTTTAGATCTTCAGAATTTCAGATTTGAAGATTTTTAGATTTCTAGATTTTTAGATTTCTAGGTTTTTAGATTTTAGATTTTTAGATGTTTAGATTTTGAGATTTTTAGATTTTGAGATCTTAAGATTTTTAGATCTCTAGTTTATCAAATTTTAAGATTATTAGATATTCAGATTTTTAGATACCTAGACACATAGATTTATAAATTTTTAGATTTTACACCCAAAGTAAAAAAGCAAGATTGTAATGAAAGTTCGCATGATTTTGTTAAATTTCTCGTAATGGATTGTAACTTGGAGAGCAAATGCAACATTGGTCAACGCATCAATTCACTTTGAAAAATTCAATGTGTGCGTGAGATCGTGCAGTGTACTTGTGTTTAGTATGAGATTAGAGTTCGGAAGTTCAATGGCTCACAAAAAATTAGACGTTCACGATACGCAACTTAGATTCGAACCGAAACCGCCTGCGTCATGGCCTGAGATGGTAACCATTCTTTCACTTTAACAAGATGAAATGCAAAGAATAAGGGCCCAACAGTTGCTTCGATTGTCGAGGCACTCGGCGATACAGCAATGAAGTTAATCAAACACTCACACACACACACTTGCATGGCATCGTTTATATCATAAAGAAGGGCACACTAAAATAGAGGGAAATCGGAGTGTGATGACGAGTGAAATTAAAAATCAGAGACCGAAATTTTCGCCTACTTGAGAAGAGAAACGTCCTTTTTCACCCGCTTGGAGAAACAGATGAGAATGTGAGAAGCGAGAGACTATTGTACGCTGACATTATAATTCGATAAAAAGCCAATTGTTTTTCATGTAATGAACACCGTGCTGGCCTAATTTTCGATTTTTTTGCTCCTCGTATACGATCTACGATGTTTTCTAGGAAAAATGTGATATGAGAAAATATTTTCGTTGAGTTTTGGAAAGAGATATTTTCGCATATGCAAGCGAGAGGATAATGAATTATCGGCGAAAAGGGAGAGATGAAAATGTGAACGGTTCGCTTCTCATTGTTTTCACCCAGCTGAGTGAGAATTTCGATCCCTGAAAAAAATAGAACACTTGACAGCGGAATTCTAACGGTGGCCAATAAGCGTTGCGGCGTTATCTGTGGTATTGTTCATCAATATTGAAAAGTTGATTGACAGTTGAACACAGACCCAACCCAGTTGCTTTGACTGTCGAGGCACTAAGCACACACCGATAAATTTGATTCGAAGAATCTTTGTGCTGTAACCGCTTGCACACACTTGCGTGGCTTTGTTTATGCTGTAAAACGCTTTGTTGATCATGATGGGCAAAACTGTCTTTTCTGTATCATACGGAATTCTCAGGTTATGATTGCAAAGTTGCAATTGCATTTTTTGCCACCTTTTTCAACTTTTTGGGTGTAGGCAGTTTTTAGGTTGCAAGATTTTTAGATATTTACAGATATAGAGGGATTCCATCAGAATGTGCCGGAAATCCCAAAATCATACCCGATCATCATTGATTTGGATGAAACTTGGCACATGAGTTCGGTACGTTGGAAAAAAAATTCCACTGGTGTTAAGATAATTTGGGTTCAAGAGTAACTTTTGAGATGGGCGTATGTGTTTTCCAACATTTTACTTGAAAAATCGTAGTTCAAAAACCATTACATTTAGAGAAAAACTTTATATAAGGGAATTGTAGGGAACTAAAAAGCCTTTCTTAAAAAATATACACAGAAAAAAATTTTTTTTTCATCAAGAAAAATCAAAAATAATTACTAAAAATAAAATATCTAAAAAACATATTTTTAATATTTTTTAATTTGTTATATGGAAATTTGAGGAAAAAAGACACGTTTTAAAAAAACTCTAGGATGGACGCTCTTATAATAAAAAAGTTTTTCAAATAGCGAACTTTAGGTGTATATTTCAAATTTTGGTTATTCATTCTTATAAATAAATTTTGATGTTACAATATGGTTTTGGAGATCATTACAAACAATAATGATTATAATGATAAACCACGTAAACGCAACCGTTTTCAAGATATTTCTGATTTTCTTTCAATAAAATTTCAAAACCTCAAAAAATACGCCCTTTTCATAAATTACTCGTGATATTAAAACAACAATAGCTAACGATTGTTTCTCTTGTGTTTTAAGCCTTTTTAAAACACATGTATGTGCCTCTTACTTACTCTTAACAGCTCGTCGATTGAAAAAGCTTCACTTAAAGTTATAAGACAAAAATAATGAATTATGGTTGGATTTATATTTATATATACCATTTATTAGTCTCGGTCATTGATAATATTACAAAAATTTGGTTTTTTATTTCCGGGTTCAGACCGTGTCCCAGCTTTTCGTTAGGGGCACCTAAAACACCTTCGTGCTTTGCAAGGAATTTAGCTTGTGATACGATGTACTTGTTTGTTATTCAAATTCTGCCATTACTCTTTGATTTGTCAAGATTGTGGTAAAACCGAAAGTATCCTTGCCATGATCGTCCCTCGAAGTTTCTGGATCAGCATACCGGTCCTTTAGCTGCGCGATTATTTCGTCATATTCGGCTGCTTTCACTTTCAATTGTTCCAGGTCATCCTCCTCCGCTTGATCCCCAAATATGTGTGTCCGAATGCCGTTTGAAACATCTTTGAACTTTTGCGGGCATAATTTACGTTCAGGAACTTTTTAGCCGATATTGGCGAAACGTTGATTCAGCTACGCCCTTGTTAAATAGCTCAATATTATGGCGCCTTGAATAATCTTGCACACTGCTATCAGATGACTGCTAATGATATTGCCGATGGCGTTTCCTCGAGACCATACAAGTCTACTTGCCGTGATGTAGATGGTTGTGGATCCATAATGTTAGTAATTGATGGTTTCTCACTAGGCTCCGAAATTGCAGCATGGGATTGTTCCGTTCTATTTAAATGCAAACGATAATTATCACAAATCATCAAAGAAGTGTCCAAATGTGTTTTGCCCATAAACTTGAGTTTTTTGACATTTTGTTCGGTTAATTTACGAAGGTTTTTGAGCACCGTTTAGTAGGAAACGGCATACAACACTTCTTCATGTTAAACTCCATTTTCAGTTCACTCAGATAGATTTTACTGATGAATGCGACTATGTATGAGCATATATATTGGCTGTGGTACCTTTGGAAATGCAGGTATAAAACATCTCTGGTAGTTTACAGGCAGCGTACATTAGCTGTTTTTTATGAGAAGATATACCTGACATACGTTATAGCTGCTATTTGTCTACCTACCTTAAACAATATGTGTTACTTTCATCGCTACATCACCGAACTGTTCGGAGTGTAGTTTTCACACACTACACCCGACCTCTAACATCGTTGGAGCTTGGCAAAATAGTCAGCAGTTCGATTAATATGCTTCTTCTATATGACCCTCTGCATAATTTCATCATCTGTCCATTTCACACTTGTCGCCCCTGCGACATCTATCTCGCTATTACTTTCATCGCTTTAGCAAATTCGCTCCCTTCATTCTCTGAGCGGCCCGACCGATACAGCCATAAAACAATTATAAATATATTGATTGCAATATTAAAACAATAGTGCTATTTATCTTGTTCTTTTCAAATGAGTCTTCTTATCATCCTGATATCAAAAGAAAAGAGGACATTAGAGTAATGTGAACGTTATAATATGAAGATCTTGGAAAATTTATCATTTCTGGTGGAAATCTCGATTAACTTAAGAAAAGAGCGAATTTTCTGAGGTTTTTCATTCTATTGAAATAAAATCCGAAAAATCTCGAAAACAGTTTGCGTTCAGGTGATTTATCATTATCATCATTATTGTTTTTAATGATCTCCAAAATCATATTGTATAATTAATTTTCATTTATAATAATGAATAACCAAAATTTGAAATATGCACCAAAGTTCGCTCTTCGGAAAACTTTTTTATTATAAGAGCGTCCATCCTAAAGTTTTTTCAAAACGTGTCTTTTTCTCAAATTTCCACAAAACAAATTTGAAAAATATTAAAAATATGTTTTTTTATATTTGATTTTTAGTATTTATTTTCGATTTTCTCTATGAAAAAAAATTTTTTTTTCAGTGTACATTTTTTACAAAGCCTTTTTAGTTCTCTACAACTCCCCCATATAAAGTTTTCTCTAAATGTAATGGTTTTTGAACTACGATTTTCAAGTAAAATGTTGGAAAAAAAACATACACCCATCTCAAAAGTTACTCTTGAATCCAAATAATCTTAAAACCAGTGGATTTTTTTTTTTCAACATACCGAAGACGTGTACCAAGTTTCATCAAAATCGTGGCAAAAATTTGGCGTGGAATCAGTCTATATAAGTTTCTAGATTTTTAGATACTTAGATACTTAGATTTTCAAATTTTCAAATTTTAATTTTTTAAATATTTAGATTTTTAGATATGTAGATTTTTAGATTTTTATATTTAAAGATTTTAGATAATAAAAACTAAACTCTTAGCTTCAGGATAAAGAATCCCTATTGAGCCTATGCGGCACTTCAAGCCGGCCAGTTGAGCGCAAGAGTGTCTCACTTAAGGCCTGTGCATAAACCACGTAGACTCATATTTGACAATCTCAAAGCTCCGCCTCCCCCTCGTTGAGTTTTCTCCATTCATTTTTTTGAATTTTTGTATGGAGTGTCTATAGACTTTGGTCAAACCCCCCTTTCCCCAGAAAAGTCTACGTGGTTTATGAATAGCCCCTTACATAAAAGTTAAAGACAGGAAAATTTTACCCATAGGCCGAGTTTTAGATATCATCAATAAGACATTTTAAAATATAAGACTTGGAGTGATCCTTTAGTCTTAACATTGCACGTGAAAGCCAAACAGTTAAAAGGGATAAGCATGAGGAAATGTTATGGGGATACTTTATGCTCGCGCCGATGCACGCCGCCGCCGATTCAATAGATCGGCGCACAGGTCTAGTTCGTACACACTCGAGCAGAATGGATGTATGCTTGACGGGAATCGAGTGAAAGAGAGGAGTTACAGGAGAGGATGAAACGCAGTACACAGAGTAGTGCAAGTCTATTTTCGTAGCAACACACGTTACCAGGAGATTTACGATGGACGTGTCAAATGTCAATCGCTTGAAAACCGAATGTACAGTTTTCATGTTTCATTTGCTTTGTCTTTCGAGATCGAGATCCCAGATACACCTATGGTTACATTCTAGAAAATAGCAAGACTAACTGCCAGAAGATGTTATGTTTGAACCCTCTCAACCGTGCATCCCTCTCCACCAACAAACCAAATCAAAAACACGCCACCGAAATCAAAGTGCGCAGAATGTAAATCTATGGGAGTATGGGAAAATGGAGCTCGCACATTCCGTCCAATTCCCACACCACCGGGCCGGATTAAGAGGAGAAAAAAGTGCTATTCCACGGCAATTTCGGGATGATTTTGTACGAAATAAGCTGATGGGTGTAATTAACCATCCCATCGCCCATATACGATAATTGCGATAAGCTTAAAAGTTTTCCCCCATTTCGGCGAATGAATCCGTCGCGACTTACGGCAGTATGCGAATGATAGATAATAATATTGTGTTCGTATCGAACGAGGCAGAAGAGTAATTGGTTTTTCGTGAATCCACCCAGTCCCAGTCAGTCAACCACCCAGTGGTTGTATGATTGCAGTGAACTTTGTTATCTGATAAAAAAAGACTCCCCGGTAAACAAAGTTCAAACATATCTTCTCCGCCAGGCGCTGCTAACCCATTAACTCACATTTTCAGCTCGGAGGCGTAGAACAAAAGTTTCATCCCGAATCTAATCACGCCACGCCACGTAGTGCGGGCGGAACGGAACGGAAAGGGTCTTTCAAGATCTCATATAATTTTACCAAAACCGGAGCATGTGGGTAAGTAAACACAACCCGGAGCTAAGAAGAGCGATGGATTTGGAAGCATGTGGTGGGAAACCCCTCGGTTCAAGACACATATTAGCAGCCTTTATGTCAGCTGAGATGATGAGTTAGAAAGATTAAGCCGGAGAGGGATGGAGACAGTCAAAATTACGCACTTCATTCGGATTTTGCTACTTTCATATTAACTAGGCGACCGGGTCTGGATGGGGAAAGTTCTTGGGGGATTAGGTTACGTGTAAGATGAGAATGGGCTGAGTGGTAAGTTGTTGATGGATTGAGAACAAATTAAGGGTTAATGTGTTACTTTTTAAAGTTGCTATCCTCACTTTTTCTACTACGAAAATGTAGAAGAGAGATGAGGAACTTTGTTTTCAAGAAATTTAAGCTACAATTTGTAATTCAAGTGACCTAAGAAATCACTGCAGCGCTATTATTGACTATTTTCGTCCCATCAAATAGAATTCAATCTATCTTTTCGAGATTTAGTTTTGGCGCAACGGAGCTTCAAATGATTTCATGATCGAAGTAAGCCGTGACCATGAACTGACGTGTACAAATTTTCACCTCCCCTGTTTCTATGTCATAGATGGTTTAAAATGAAGGTGCCGCCACACGGGACTTGAAATCTATGCTATAGTTCACTATGATAAAGCCGTTATAGATATCTCTATCACAGTTCTAAGAGATTTGAGACACGGTTTTGCAAAAGTATGAGCTATGCAGTAATAGTAGCTTCGTAGTAGAAATCTTTGCCAGAGCGCTTTCACTTAATTTTTTTTTTCGGTGTACACACTATTGATTTTCTTTGTGGTCGCAGCCATTCAGTTGCGAGCTTTTCAGGTCTATATCCGCAATAATCCGGCCAACTCAAAACATATATAAAACATAAATTTCGCATTATATTTCCGTCGTAGTTGTTTTTTTCAGATTCATGGGATGTGTTTTAACAATTCGTCAAGACAAAACTTAGTTATACGGTATTTGCATAAAATTTTCGAACTTTGCGCTTAACTACGACCATTAGGGTTTTTACAGGCTCTTCAGAAATTGTAGAAGCCGTCTTTGTCCAAATTTGCTGGAAGTGTATGATGTCTTTGATTCCTTGCTTCTTTCCTGAAAGCTTCCGCTTCATCAGATCCCAATATCTCTCGATTGGTCATAGCTTTTGGGCAATTTGGCGGGTTTCAGGTTTTTGGTACAATGTTCACTTGATTTGCTTGGTCCATCACAGTTTTAGCATAGTGGCATGATGCCAAATCTGGCCAGAACAAAGGTTTTTCTTTGTGACTTATTATGAATGGTAGCAATCGCTTCTGCAGACACTATTTCTGATAGATCTCCTTGTTGATTGTGCCTGTAGTGACGAAAGGTTGACTCTTTTTGCCACACGTGCAAATTGCTTGCCACACAAGGTATGTTTTGGGAAATTTCGATGCCTTCCTTGTTATGAAATGCTCGGCTGTAGTATTTCTGGCCATAGCAGAATAAAAAGCCAGCCGTGGAAGCTCCTCCAGGAGCCCCGTTATTTTGCTGCCAAGTTCTGTTTGTCATTGCGATTTGGAACTGTTTCTACTTTATACGACTTAAGTCCCAAACGATGTTTTGATTATCGGACAAAACCAGGCGACATCCCTGTTTTACGATCCACCGTACGAATGGAGAGATTTGGGTTTTTCGTTAATATCCTTTTCACCTTTCGGTCCATGACAAGATCAGCGCGTCCAATGGTTTTGTCACTTCTCGGTTTGCTCTACACCGTCAAACGTTCCAAAAATGATTTGAGCACATCGTGAACAGTAGATTTAAGCAAATCCAATGTTGTTGCAAGGTCCCGTATTGACAAGTCAGGATTTGCCGTACGCCCGAACAAAATTCGCTCGCGCATTTCTTATTCTTTCGTCGCCATCTTGAATACTAAACATGAAATGTAAACATCAATCATAGTCTTTTTCATCATAGACTTTCAGCTATATCACAGCGAAATTTTTCATTCCTTCGTGCAATATTGCAAAAGTAACAATGATTTGAAGGTGTCCAGATAATTGTGGATACAGATTTTAATTTGGTAGTCATGGACAGAGAATGTCTGAATTGCTCCAGTTGCTGCATACATCATCTTGAAAAGGTAGATAAAACAAAATAATCGCAAAGTCTGGACAAATTCGTCGATAGCTCACCTTGAAGGCTTGAAAATTGAGGCTTATCTAGCTATTCTAGGTTATAAATATCCCGATTCCTGTTTCAGGGAAATTCTTCAGAGAAGTTAAGGGAAGTTCTTCAGGAAAGTTAATGGAAGTTTCTTAGTAAAATTCGGGAAAGTTCATGAGAGAAGTTCAGGGAAGTCCTTCAGAGAAGTTAATGCAAGTTTTTTTTAGATAAAATCGTTGAACTTCATAAGGGATGTCCGTCAGAGATATACAGGAAAGTTCTTCAGAAAAGTTCAAGAAAGTCTTTCAGAGAATTTCGAGGAAGTTCTACAAATAAGTTCAGAGAAGCTCTGCAGAAAGCTTCAAGGAAGTTCTTCGTAGAACTTTAGGGAAATTCTTCAGAAATATTCCGAGAATTTAGGAGTATTACCCCAACAAACATCGGTGTTGAATTAGAGCTTGTTCAAACAAATTTGGAGAAGCTATTCAACTATTATAGAAGAAACAGCTGAATAGCTCTCTAATTCAACACCGATGTTTGTTGGGACTTTAGAGAAGATTAAGAATTTTAATCTGAGAAATTCGTGTAATTCTTCAGAGAAGTTAGGGAAAGTTCTTCAGACAATTTCAGAAAAGTAATTTCAAAAAAGTTCTCCAATGGAATTCCTCCAGAAAAATTTCAGGACAGTTCTTCAGAGAACTATGGGGAAGTTTTTCACAGAAGTTCAGGGAAGGTCTTTATAGAAGTTCAGGGAAGTTCATCAGAGAACTTCGGCGATGTTCTTAAGAGAACTTTGAGAAAGTTCTTCACTAAATTTCGGTGAAACTCTGCTGATAATTTCAGAGAAATTCTGCAGATACTTTTGGGAAAGTTCTACAAAGAACATTGCTTAAGTTCTGTAGCAAATGTCTTGGAAGTTCTTCGGAAAGCATAAAAAAAGCTTTTCAGACAATTTCAGATAAGTTCGAGAAAATTCATCAAGGAATTTCAGAGAAGTTCTTCAGAAGAATTTCAGGATACTTCTTCATAGAACTAAAAGAAAGTTCTTCAGAGGAACTGCAGGGAAGTTCTTTCCTGAAATTCAGGGAGGTTCTTTATAGAAGTTCAGAGAATGTTTTTCAGAGAAATTTGGAGATGTTTTTCAGAGAATCAGGTGAAGTTCTACAGAGAACTTCGGAGAAGTTCTTAAGATAATTTCGGACAATTATTTAGAGAAAATTCCGGAAAATTCTTCAAAGAATTTCAGGGAAGTTATTTCAGGACAGAAGTTCTTCAGAGGAACTTTAGGGAAATTCTTTATTAAAACTCAGGAAAGCCTTCAGAGCAATGCAGGGAATTTCTTCAGAGAAGTTACTGCAAGTTCTTCAGAGAACTGCAGGGAAGTTGTTCAGAGGACTTCAGGGAAGTTCTTCATAGTTGTTCAGGAAAGGTCTCAAGAGAACTTCAGGGAAATCCATCAGAGACCTTTGGAAAAGTTCAACAGAGAAGTTCAGGGAAGTTTTTCAAAGATATTCTGGTAATTATTCATAGAAATTCGGGAAAGATCTTCAGAGAATTTCTGGGAAGTTCTTCAGTGGAATTTTAGGAAAGTTCATCAGAGGAATTTCAGGAAAATTCTTAAGAAGAACTCTTGGAGGAAGTTCTGTAAGAAACTTCTTGGAAGTTTTTCTGATAAGTTCAGGGAAGTGCTACTGAGAAGATTAGGGAAAATCTTCGGAGTAGTTCAGGGAAATTGGTTAAATTCATTGATTTGAGGTTTCGAAATATTCTTATGTACCGCTGAGGCCAGCAAAAATTTAATGAAATTAAAATGGCAGCTTTATTTAAAATTTGTATATTATTTAGAACAGCAGTGGCTATCAATTTTACGTGATTTTGAAGAAAATTGCAATAACGGGTGTCCACTAAAAAATGAGAATGATTTCAATACTTTTCCATCAGAACAAAAACGGCCGCATAGAAATGTCACTTTAGATGAATGAATCGTTGCACTCTCCAGAAAATTTTCATACACTCTTATTTCACTCTAACATGTTCAGTCGTGTTCAGCATGCCGTCGAAACAGGAAGAACTGCGCGCGCGCGTTGTACAATTCTTTCAAGCGAACGAAGATCGTGGAAAAAAATACACGGTGGACCATTTTTGTCGTGAAAAAGTTCCGGTATCCACCGTATACCGTATCCTGGCATGCATGAGAGTAACCCGGAAGAAAGGTTGCGGCCGTCCAGCGAAAATAATGAATGAGAAAACGCTCCGCTCGCTGCGCAGCATGTTCAACAACAAGGATTCGGTAAGTTAACGGGAAGCAGCCCGAAAGTTCCATTGTTCGAAGTCACTCATCTGCAAGACGCTAAAGAAAGAAGGAATAGTGTGTAGAAAGAAAACCAGATCCCCAGAGTACACAGATGAGCAGATTCAAACCGTGAAATCCCAATGCCGCTGGATGACTCGGAATTACGGCGGAAAATCTTTCGTTCTGGACGACGAAAGCTACTTTCCTCTTTCGAAGTCTCAGATACCGGGAAACGACCGATTCTACACTAAGGACAAATCTACTACTCCTCCAAAAGTAATGTATAAGTTCAAGCACAAATTTGAATCGAAGGTTATGTTATACATCGTAATATCCGATAAGGGTATTTCGAAGCCGTGGTTCAAACCAAGCGGTTTGGCCATCAACCAGGAGGTGTACCAAAAGAGTGTTTGCAGAAAATACTCATCCCATTTCTTAAACAACATCACTCGGATGGCAAATACGTGTTTTGGCCGGACAAGGCATCATCGCACTACGCAAAAAAACGCTAACGTTTTGGAGAGCCAAAATATACCATATGTCCCAAAAGACCGGAATCCGACAAATTTGCCACAGTGCCGTCCTATCGAGGATTTCTTCGGTCTTTTGAGCTCCATGGTATACAAGGATAATTGGAAGGCCAAGAACACCAAGCAACTTACCAACAGGATCAAAAGCTGCATCCGAAAAATCGATGTGGCTGCCGTCCAACGGTCATGTTCCAGCATAACGGCTAAGCTGCGCCACTGACGGACCACGGACCATATGACAATATTCACTAAACTTAGTTTGAAGATTTAAGTTGACCCTTTTAATAAAATAAATCAGTTTGAACAAAACTTCACTGGTATTTTTTTCCTGACCCATTCTTTTCGTTCTCGTTATTTAGTGGACACCCGTTAATTAGAATATTTACGTTGATAGTTCCCGTTTCATCGGCATTGAATCCTGCTCATGTCCAAATGGTGGCAAAGAATGTCATAACAAATATTTACTGACGGTTTATTGAAGCCCCTAGCTATTGCGATAAATGTTGCTTCGGGTTTCTGGAACGATACGGTTGGATTCAGCCTGAGATATTCCAGTAGCCAAAGGGTGCCAGCCACTTTTGTCTTCCGGTTGAAGTTGTGCGGTAGGCTGCCGAAAACATCAGTATGTCGAGTGCCTAAAACCTACAATGAAACCCTGTGTGTGGAATGGAATCAGCCTATGAAAAAACTGAAACCAGGGATCATTAGCTGCGTAGCCCACCCCGGTCTTTCAATCCGTGATGTGGCCAGAAGGTACTACGTCAACTTTCAAACGGTGCGGAACATCCTTGTCAAGGTAGGATTCAAGTCGAACAAAGCCAGTAAACACCCAAACCGGGACATGAAGCAGAATTCCGTGGCAAAAAGCGTGCAAGGCTCTTTCACGACCGTGTTTTGACGAAACCCAAGAGCTGCACTTTGATCGAGGACGAAACATAAAGCCTGTCCAAGTTAAATTTCGGAAAATTTGCTTTCAATGTAGATTTTGAATTATTTCACGGATTGATGAAATGTTTCACTTATATGACAATTGAAACTCTCAACCTTATGTCATGGTACAACATGTTTACATTATTGTAACATTTCGTAAAATGGCGTAGAACTAAGTGGAAGGGAGCAAACACATTTTGTACAAACGGCAGAAAAATGCAAACTAATTGGTACGCAATCTTGCCAAGGAACTAAAACTACCGGAAAAAACTCCTTTTTTGTGTTTGTAAATCATTTGACCAGCGATTGACTGTGAATCGGAAGATTGGATGTGGCACAAATCGAAAACTATACTGCTTACAAATAGACAAGAATGTGGTAGCTATTATTGAGAAAAAATCCATTCTTTCTATGTGAAATGTGGCTTACAAAGTTGAAAAATCATTCATACAAAAAGTATAGCAGAACTAAAAAATGAAGGTGTACAAAGTGAAAAAGGTGCCCCACCATGATGACAAGAAAAATTTCACTGCAAAAAGTTGTGGTAATGAGCTTGATACTCATTTTTAGAAAACATTTTCTTGTATCATAATGGACGACGAAACATACGTACTCGAAGACTTTAAACAGTTATATACCGCAATGCAAAGAAAAACTATTTCCGAGCATTTCCAGACGAATAAGGTGTCAAATTTCCCAAAGAGGCATTTGATTTGGCAGGCCATATATAGTTCTCGTTAGATAAGTTTTGTCTCTACCGGCACTATCAATAAGGATGTGTACAAGAAAGAATGTCTGCAAAAGCGGTTGCTACCATTATCAGAAGCCACGACTCTTCAGCTGTGTGTTGACCTGATTTGAACTCTTGTCACTATGCGAAATCCGTCCTGGAATGGTATAAGGTACAAGAGGTCAAGTCCGTGCCAAAAACAGCCAATCCACCAAACTGATCCAGAAATTCTCCCAATACAGAAGTACTGGGCTCTAGTTAAGCGGAAACTCTTCGAAACTGAGAAGAAAGCAAATGGTACAGGTGATTTCAAGAGAACATGGAGAATCGTCATGGCGGGCGGATCTGAGGGTACCGTACGATCCTGATGGCGGGTGTACCACAGAAAGTTCGAGAATTTTACAGAAAGGAGGATTAACATCTTTATAATTGTAAATATAATACTATTATTGTGGAATAAACAATCGTTTTGGTGAAACTTGTGTTAATGTCTTTGCTACTATTATTTTAGTGTCCGTAATTTAACATGGCTTTGTCCTAGAAAGGCTGAAAACAGAATAGAGCATTCAATTATCAAAGATAAAATTTCAATAAAAGATATTCGATTTTCTCTAGGAGCAACATACTATATTATAGGACATGTTTTAAAAAAATGTCTTTATACTGTTCTAGTTATATTTAATAAACAGCAATTGAAGTGATCGAGTGATTGATGATTTCTGGAACAATTGACTTATCTAATCATAAAACCACGAAACAAATTTTTTAAATTTAATCCTTCACTGCGCATGCCAGTATTCTATGAATATAGTAGTTGAAGTTTATAAGTGCAACCTTAAAGTAAATGTTTTGCTGAAATGATGAAAAACAAACTGAGCCTTCGATTTCTATCATGTTGCTCCAGGCTCTTGAGATAAATTGTGTTGGGGTGCAAATATTTTTTTCAAAATATGCTGAAATTACATTAATTGTTATGTTATATATTCTCCGTGCGAGGAGTAACGATTATGATGTAGAAGGAGATGTTCGCTCATCACCATGAGGCACCAAGAGTGAACAACAATGTTTTTGGCTAGAATGAAAGATATGAAGAGAAAGTTTTTTGATAGTTCCGCTAGTGTGCGGCAGGATTGGAAATGTAAAGCTTGTAGTACACTGTTTGTCCAATAGCCAAATATTTGTCATAGGCAGATAGGCATCTGACAAACATCTATGATATCTGTCAGCTGTCTAGCTGCCTATGCCAAATATTTGGCTATTTGACAAACAGTGTACTACAAGCTTAACAGATGTTTTTTATGAAAATTGAGCGAAAAGGGCATGTATACGGTGGTACTCGAACCAACGACATTTTTGCCTAACATCCCACTGCAGGGTAGGTCGAAGCACGGACTAAGTCCGCCACTTCAACGAGACAAAAATGCCCGGTTGGAAGACGCTCATGTACCACTGTGACTTGTATAGTTATTCTAGCGATCTATTGTGTGCACTCTGTTTACTGATGCGCACATGGGAGAGGAACTCTCTCCTTTTTGGGTTTGTTTTGATTCGCACCGACTGACGATCACTAAAGTTTTCTCGTCGTCTCCAACGTAGAGACCTCGGAGAGAAACACCGTGAAGCGATGCGATACTGGTCCCAACCCAAAAAAGGAGAAGTTCCTCGCCCATGTGCGCATCAGTAAACAGAGTGCACACATGATCGCTAGAATAACTATACAAGCCACAGTGGTACATGAGCGTCTTCCAACCGGACATTTTGCCTGTTGAAGTGGCGGACTTAGTCCGTGACATAACCTACCCGCGGTGGATGTTAGTGCAAAAATGTCGTTGGTTCAGTACCACCGTATACATGCCCTTTTCGCTAATTTTCATAAAAAGCATCTGTTACATTTCAATCCTGCCGCACACTAGCGGACCTATCAAAAAACTTTCTCTTCATATCTTTCATTCTAGCCAAAACATTGTTGTTCACTCTTGGTGCCTCATGGTGATGAGCGAACATCTCCTTCTACATCATGCTGAAATTATCATTTAAATTAGAATTGAAAATAATATTATATGATCTACAGGTATGGGTATACAATATGACTAACAGGTTCAGTATCGAGAAGAGAGTGAAAAGAGGGGATAAAAGTGTGTGAAAAAGATCGCGCAAGTGTTGCACAGGATCTGATGTATAGCGTTAAGTCCCAGATGCGGAAATATAGCCTATGAGCGGAGGTTGAATGAACCAACTTTGCAAAATCATAGCTTATGTCAACACATATTATTCCCCAAGAGTTTCAAAAATATCCGACTTGAAATGCATTTCTGTTGACCATAAAGGGTGTTCCGATCAAAATTTGCTCAAACAGTAATGTGTGTGAGTCGATCAAAGTTTTTAGTAATAAGTCAAATTCTTTTTCTTTTTCAAGTTCAGTTAATACAGAATACAGGAGAAACATTCAGCTAAGCTTTTTTTTACCGGATGAGAATTGACGGGTCCTTCGTTTAACACCTGCCATAAGATTTTGTACAGTCTCCTTGTCCACTTTATCCGTGGCAGAACGCCAGTTTGCCTTGAACTGTTTCTCGCTCACAGCAGCTTTTTGAGTCTTCTTAAGGTTCCGCTTGACGATGGCCCAATATTGTTCGATTAGGCGGAGCTCCGGCGTTTTGGGAGGGTTCTTGTCCTTGGGCACCACCTGAACGTTGTTGGCAGCCTTGGCCTTTTTTCCGTAATGGCAAGATGCCAAATCCTGCCAAAATAGAACGGAACAATTGTGTCTCTTCAGGAAAGGAAGTAGACGTTTTTTTAGGCACTCGTTCAGATAAATTTCCTGGTTGACGGTTCCGGTCGCAATGTAAACGTTGCTCTTCAAACCACAGGTAAACATGGCCTGCCACAGATATTTCTTCGCGATCTTTGGCAGTTAAACGTGCTTGAAAATATCTGCCACCCTTCCCCGTTCGGTTGCCTTATAGAATTCTTGTCCAGAAAGCTGTTTAAAGTCTGCCTTGACGTAAGTTTCATCGTCCTGTGCCACGCATTCAAACCTTGATAGCATCGATTTCGTGTACAACTTTTGCGATCGTGCTTTGGCCGACGTGTTTTGTTTATCGTCGGAATTTAGAGTCTCCACTTTCTTGTCAGTCGACAGTCCAGCTCGTTTTTTAGCTCTATCCACGGTTAAAGGCGCCACTTCCAGCTTTTTTTTTTTCTAAATTTCGGCCGGAGAGGTTGGAGTTTCGCTCGAAACAGCGGGAAATTCTTTTCGGCTTTCGATTTTCTCCCGATTCAGCTTTCCTGGCTGTCGACAAACGTTCAGCGGAAACTTTTAATACGTTGGTAACAGGAGTAGTTTGGTTTTTCGCCATGCGCGTGCAAAAATTTGATGCGTTGCTTCTCTTCCTTCGACGACATTTTGATAACTGAAGTGCTCAAAATTAAAAGAGAAGCATGATGCTTCATGCACACATCTTCAAAATGAGGGGCGTGTAAATTTTTTTTAATACACGATGAAAGGCAATGCGTTTAGTTTGAGTCGACCAAATTTTGATCGAAACACCCTCTATTAGTCTGTTGCATTTTTATTTTTAAGTACAACCTTTAAAAGTAACCTTACCTTATGACAAATGAATATATTAAATGAGTATATTCAACTGGTTTATT
Organism: Aedes japonicus; assembly: GCA_034211315.2. Taxonomy (NCBI): domain Eukaryota; kingdom Metazoa; phylum Arthropoda; class Insecta; order Diptera; family Culicidae; genus Aedes; species Aedes japonicus. Next base: position 613 of record JASCZW010017508.1, on the reverse strand, counting down.
TTATACAAGACGTGTTGCTTGAGTTGTATTCTTGAAAAAAGTCAGGACAAATGAAGTGACACTAATCTACTTTACCACGTCACTCCCTAAACCTTCAAAATCGATATGGAAGAACAATTGACTTCGTTTCCTATTTCTTACGGGCTGAAAATATTAGTTGGTTGCCACAATTATTTACGTTTCTAGGAAAAATGCTGGTAATAGTGTTTTCCACGATGCTTCGGATAAGTGGCTGTGCAAGGGTTAGAATAGAATAGAATAGTTTTATGTCATTGGTACGTCTATGTTCTCAAACTCAGATCGATTATTGCTTCCTCAATCCATCTGCTTCATGATGTATAATTTTGATCCATAATATGAGACATTTGAACAAGTTCCAAATAACACACTGCCCTAATAAATCCTTTAATCTTGATTGCAATGTCAACCGTGAAATTCCTGTTTACCTCAGAGATGCTCAAGATAATGATGATTTCTTGCGTGAATTTTGAAAAGACTCTACGTAATAATTAGAGTTTCACTTTGTTCACCGGTAGTTCATTTTGGCGGTGTATTTATCGAAAGATAATGTGAGAAAAGCGTCTCTTATCGTTCGTTAGATTGTATCAAAAAA
>JASCZW010017507.1:0-16942 GCA_034211315.2 Aedes japonicus | reverse complement strand
CCAGGGCCGGACTTACATTTGAGGGGCCCGGGAGCCAAAGAAGTGTGGGGGCCCTTTTCTTGATGTAAATTTTAAAAAAAAGAATACTGTGTCTAAACATTTTCTGATGATGATTTTTATTGGTTGATAATCAAAATGTATGGTTAAAATACAACTTTAAGTTTAAAAGGCCTTCCTGCGAGACTTTGCTAGCTGAAATGAGTCAATTATATCGTCAACACTTATTTCTTTCAAGATCTTGTTTTCAATGCTTAACAGAGTCAAATTCACGAGCCTTTCGTTAGTCATCGATGTCCTCAGCCTATTTTTGATGTATTTCATTTTTGAAAATGACCGCTCACCACTTGCGTTTGATACCATAATACTTAGGTAAATTCGCAATGCAACTTCTTCGTTAGGAAAAGTGGCACGCAAGTCATTTTTCATAATGAAATTGTAGAGGAACGACTCTACTGGCTCGTTATGAGTGTAGCGGCTTTGCTTTGCGAATGAAACGAGTTGGATGAGCTCGTTGGTTAACTCCGGACCAAGGTCAGCAGGGTACGTTTCAACCAACCTTTTTGCTCCCTCTTCTAAGGCTGACGGGGACGCATCCAAATCCGACAGGAATTCGAATAAATTTGTCACCTTTGGAAAATATAAATGAGACAAGAGAAAAAAGTCAAAGATTTGATAAAAGACATAAGCCAGTAATTATCTTTACCTGTTTATATGCTTCAGCACGCTCTGCCAATGAAATTTTAAGCTGATCAATAACAGGAGAAAAGGCATCAGCTTTGAATTTTTCCTTTGGAGATTGTGTTGAAACAGTTTCAGCTTGCTTGGCCCGACCTAGCTCATTAAGTCGAACGTTTTTTGTTCGCAATCGCGTCTTCCGGTAGCTCTCCGTGCCTGACATCTTCTTGCCATTAGACTCGTATTCATCATATTTTGCTCGTTTGGATTCAACGTATTCAATCAAACTGATAATTGAGTTGACTGCTGGTTTCAAAGCTGTGGCCGGGTTTTGGAGAAACTGACTAGTGGCGTCGAATCTTTCCAGTATGTCGCACCAGAACTGGGTGTAAATCGCATTTTCAAGTTGTGACATCTTATTGAAGAGACACAGTGCTTCATTTTTTACTAGATCCTTCTCCTCTGCATTCTCAGCAATGGTCAAAAGAGCGGATTTGATTTCAGAATACCCGTGAAGCAATGCTTTCGTTGCATCAGCCCGACACGACAATCGAGTGTCACTAGGTTTTTCACCGTATACTTCCGTTCGGTCTTGGAGAGATGTTCAGTCAATAGCTGGAATCGACTTGTTGAGCCCGTGAAAAAGTTGAACAGGTTTTGAACAAAGTTGAAGTAATCCACAGCAGATGAACAGGTATTGGCTGCGGCCTTTCCAACTAAATTCAACGAATGAGCGCAACAAGGAACGAAAAAGCATATGGGTTTTTGCAAAACCAACGCTTGCATGCCCTTGTATTTTCCCGGCATGTTCGGCGCGTTATCGTAAGACTGTCCTCGGCAATCCTGGAAATCTCGTGTTTTTCAAAAACTCGAGAAGTGCATCAACCATCTGCTGACCCGCATGACCGCAATTCGGAATCAATGTTAGAAATCGATCAACGGGGCTAGTTCCTTCCATATATTTCACTGTGACTGTCAGCTGGTCAATATGAGATTCATCGGGAGAAGAATCGACGGAAATTGAATAGTATTTTGCTATTCTTATTCGGCTAGTAATAACCGCAAATACCTTATCTGCCATAAGGTCGATGATCTCGTCGCAAATTGTAGAAGACAAATAATTGGCGTGCCCACTCCTCTTATTGCCGTGCTTCTCGATATGCTGAGCTAAAAAATGGGTCAAATTCTGAAACTAGCTCGAGAATTCCCATGAAATTCCCATTTTTGGACGAACCAAACAGCTCGTCTTCTCCACGAAACGCTAAACCACGTTCCGACAAAAACGTAATGGCTTTCACCACTCGCTTCAAGACATCTCGCCAGTAGCTTGCCATCTGTTGTTCCTGTGAGAATTATAAGATTTGGATAATGGGTATCTTATGCTCCATTTGTTATAATAATAAAAATCTTACGGCTAAAATATAAACGACTCATTAAAAAATTAAAACTATCCGTAAGAAAATCAAAAATTACCAAAAGAAAAAGGGATAATAGCAATAATAAAATCAAGAATATCAATAAACAAATCAATAAAACAATTAGTGAATCAAATGTTTCCATAAACAATCAATTTATGTTCCATAAAAGTTCCGAAAAAGCGAGAAAATACTCAAAAATTTCATTATGAAATTAAAACCTCCAAGTCGAGAGAAATACGAAGTTTTCATAAATTATTAGAAAAATTCCATAAAAATCAACTATTCTCATGAAAAACTATCAAAAAAACTATAATTTAAGTTAAAATTACAAGAAATGAATCATAAATCGTCATTTAATTCTTTAAATATATAAATATATAATATTTAATCCTTAAATATATAACCCAAAACACTGATCTTATGTGGTGTAGTTGAATCACCCTGAAATTTTGATGCAGTAGGGAGCGTAGCTCACTTCGTTGCATCGATTCAATTTCAAGCAAACAATCATTTATGTTAAGGAAAAATTACTTGGTTTTTCTGCTTTTTATACTTTCCTTGAACTTTTGGTGTTTTACTTATGGTAAATTTTGATTATTTTTATTGTTTTTCATATTTTCTTTTCTATGTATTTTCTATTTTTTGTAAAGGTTTTGTTTTTTTTAATGTAAATTTGATTTTTTAAAGAATTATTGCTTTTTGACTTTTTTTATGGAACGAAAATCTATTTTTATGGAAGTTTTTATTGATTCATGATCTTTTTGATTTACTAATGGAAAATGTTGATTTATTAATTGCTACTGTGGACCCCCGCTGATTTGAATAACATCTCATCAAAATTACCAGAGTAAATTTTCAATTTGAGCTTCCAGTAACAATAAAACCATGATCCTGGCAACCTTATTTGCTGTTTTGTTTTTATTCTGCGTTCCGCTTCACAATTTACCATTTCACTTCGTTTTGTTCCATGAGCTGAATGACGTTTGAACCATTTTTAATTGGAACAAAGTGCAAATAAACGGGGGTCAAATTAAAATGTTTTCAAATTAAACACGGTCAAATATACGGTGGCACTCGGTACTACCCTTTTTTTACTATTGGTTAATTTTGATTAATTTATGGGAGCTTTCTAATTTTTAAATGGGACGATTAGTTGTCTGCCGAAAACTTACCTCTCTTTTTAAACTTTGATCAAGACCAAGTTTTCCCGCTCGCAACGAAATGGCGACTGAAGATTCCAAATGATCCTTCGATGTTTCATGTGAGCTTAATTTCTCTTGGGCGCGCTTCCAATTGCAGAACCCATCACCAGAAAAGTTCGACAATGAAACGTTCATAAGCTTGCAAAAAAAGCAATACAGCTTACCGCTGACCGGCGAAATACAAAGCCAATTTCGGAACACTGTTTCATTCTGGAGCTTTCGGTAAAACAAGGATTTTGTGCATTTTCGGAAGCCTGTAACATCCCCTCTATCCTGGCTTACCGAGAAATTTTCGAACATTTGCTCATCATCACAATTATGCAGTTCACTAGGACCTTTTGCAATCCAGTAATCAATTTCCTTAGCACTTAGTTTTGACCACTTTCCCACATCCTTCTCAAAATTTGGGTTGACTTTTTCTTCCACTTTCCTGGCAATTGAATCTGAACCAATAGACTTGGAGCTCGAAGCCTCTTCTGAGGGCACCGGCAAGGGTACCGGATCCCGAAAAACATTTGACTCAGTTTCGGATTCACCCGCTGCTGCACTAGTACTACCCGCCGCAAAAAATGAACTGATTTTCGGGGTTTTTGAAAGCACTTCCTCGACCTTTTTGTTCCGCTCATCTTGAATTTTTCTTTTCTCCGATCCACTTTTATAATTTCTATGCACAACGTGACGATCGCCCATTTTTTTGATTTCAAATCACCAATTTTCACAAATGGTTGCCGAAACGATAACAGTTTCACAGACGCACAAGCAGAATAGCAAACGGTTCGCGGCGGTGGGAGAGAACACACTGATTGTTTATCATGAATATTCGGTTTAGCGGTCAGTGAGGGAGAAGAGAGAGTCACATCGAGTCATACACGGTAAAAAAATAGTTTAGACGTAGTGAAAATATAAATCATAAGTGATGTTTTTTGTAGGGGCCCCACAATGTGGGGGCCTAGGGCCATGGCCCCCGGCCCTCAAAATCAGGCCCTGGCCGTAACTGAAAATAAAGGATTCACTACGAAATATTGAAAGCCAAATATAATTTTGCAAACAACACGCGCAGTTGCGCTTGTTTTGTCCACGAGGAAAATATTGAATTTTTGTTTTTTATTTTTTCATGAATTGTTATGCATGAATAATGATGTTTTTTGTTATAATAAACATGAAAAGTGCTGTTTCTACAAACTTAAAAACATTTTTCTCCCAATTGACTTTTTATAAACCTTCAAAGTAGTTTCATGATTGGGATTGACTGGTTGCAAATGTTTTGTCCAATACTGTACTAGTGGGCAAATCACTGAACCCATTACCTCAACGTTCAAGGTTCGAATCCAGGTTGCTTCATTTTTCTTTTCAACATCAGTATATTTAACAAAATAAATTTATGAAATTCATACTGATTTCTTATAGCAAATAATAATAATAATCTTTTTAAAATCGAAAGTTTATTTCGCTGAGTGAATCTCTCATTGTTAGATTCGCCCTATCGAAAAAAAGTTCCTAGAACTATATGTTGCTTGGCCTAGAGAGGAATTAATGAGTACCCCAACTTGTATTCAAGTGTTCACTCTTCTAGCCCCTAAAAAATCTGACAGTAAAAGCTTATTACCAACCTCACTTTCTGTATTGAATCTAGTCTTCTGAATCATAAAAGATATAACATACACATTACATTCATTACCTACAGATTTTTAATCGAATTATTAGAGTTAATCGGAATCAATGTTCCGATATTACTCCGGAATCAACATCAACTGCGCCGACCAATAAGCAAAATAATTACCAAACCGTTGCCGTTAGTCCCATTTGCTTTGCAAGGCGCGATATGTTTCCTCCCCCTCAATCATCATCCATCACCTACTCTCTTATATTGCAAACAACACCACAAGCGCCAGAACGTATTCTATCCGCTGAGAGAGCGTCACGCGAGCAAACGAAAAAGAGAAAGAGTGCGAGTACGAAGCAACCATCGAACCTGTTGTCCGCCAAACAGAACAGACATTCAGGCGCTGTTTCGCTGCTTCTGCTCCATTCAACATCATTTCCCGTTCATTCGAACTTTGGCTGCTGAGCGAAAACGGTCGCTCGGAATCTCGGAGACGGATCCAGTGTCGCGGGTTGTTTTTTCCTTCGTCCCAAGAAAAGTGAGAGGGCGGAATACCATCACCCAATCAAACTGCCAGTCAGCAGCCCCAAGGATTAATGTCTATCGGACCCGAATTGGCAGTGAGTGAGTGCAGTGTTCGTGTGATTATTATCCTGAAGGATTACTAACTACCCTTCGTCACGCAGCAATTAAGCCACAGCCAAGGACAATAGCATCGATTTTCCGCATTCGCGGTTGGCTAAATTGCCCGGATCTGGACCAACAAGTCGTTCATTGAAGCAGTGAACCGAAGGTCCATTCCATTCGCCTCAGGAGAAAAGCAGTGTGCAATGCGTGTTATATAATTCTAGGGGTTGACACCTCCTACCAGTGCAAATAGAGAAAAAGGATCGGCTGCTGTGCCAGCCCATGTGTAATTAGTTCCTTTCTCAAAGGGAAATCGCTATTCGTGTGGGTGGTGATGCTCGATTCTGAGTTCTGTCTTCAAGAGGTGGAAAAATCATCAATGAAAAGAAGCAGCACATTGAGTTCTTCGGCGAAAGTTTTCATTTCGGCTAAAGGCGGTAAATGGACGAGTTTTTCGATTGATTGATATCTAGCTATATTACACTCTCAGAATGTACATGGCGTGTGAATGGAAGGAATGCCGACTAAGCCCATTGATTTATTTGTATTGCATTCCGCTTTGGACGATGTTTTCGATTTCTATTTATGTCACCCTCTGCATCGCATATTTTCATTTCATTTGTCATTAGTTTTTTTTTTCAATTATTGGTTTTCAATCATTGCTGGGTGAAAAGCAATCAGGAGTTGAGCAAATGGTTAAGGAAAATTAGAGAATCTTAATTCATCGTTCATCCCATCGAGCCAGGGCATATTAGTGTAAAGATGGGATTGGAAAATAAGGGCAACCATAAACAACATACTTAGCGAGGCTTTTGTCATAGAGCTGTTCACACCAAGATTAATTGAATGGCTTTTAAATCCTGTTTCAAGCAAGCGAGTGCCTCTGTCGCGTACTTTCGATCCCTGTAACACTTGCCAATGGTGTGTTTTAAGGGGAAATGGGGTTCAAATGCTCGCGACAGAGAAAATCCAATGATACACATTCAAATGTGGCATTATTCAATTTTCTACTCTAAAGTTTAACATAATAATGCATCCTATTCGGTGACATACATTTAGCAAATGAAATGCAAAATGTTTCCTATATCCTGATTCTAAGTATATTTGGGAACTTTCTTGACATGGGCATTTTACCACCATCTCTCCTATCTCAAAGAAAGAGAGGAAATATCGAATTACGAGTTTGTACATTCCGCTGATTCGATTGAGCAATCTCGAGTTGGCCGTTGCCCCATTCCGGGTGAGTTCGTTGATCCTGAAGATTTCTGATAGGTGAGATAGGCTGATAATCTGGGGAAGGGCGAGAAAGAATGAAACGAAGTAATAACAACTGCCGTCCAGCAGACGAAATAGATATCTATACGTATTGATGTCGATTTAGGGCAGGAAATAGCATCGATTTACATTGTTGCACTACACTTTGTTTCAGCGAAGAAATCCAAAAGGAAACAAGTAACCATGCGCCTCCTTCAAATTTTAGTTTGCTGAGCTGATGAAGCGTTATTAAGATGAAACTCGAGGGAGTCCATTTTCCATATGATTTATAGATTAGGTTAATTAGCACTTCACGATTTTTGAGATAAAAAATCACAAACAACGCTGAAATTGCTTACCAATGGATGCTCCAGTGGAGCAAACAATTCTTGAAATTTTCATGCCTGTGGGCCTAATAGTATTTGAGGTTTGTGCTCTGAAAACTTCGAAGTGATAGGGACTTGATCCCGTATGTCCTTAAATTTAGTTGGGTGAATGGGGGCGTAGTTTCACACTGGGCCAGAATGAAAATTTAGCAGTTTCGAGCAGAGTGCTCGACACTGAAGAAGTCTGTAAGTAGCGTTTACTAGCGTAAATTTGAAAAAAACTGTTTCAATGTTTATTTTTTTTAATTTTTAAAAAGTGATCAAATGAAATGTTAATTTTAAATTCTACTAGTTTTCCCAATCACAATCGTTCTATTAATATGCTCAAAAAAGTTTTTTTAAATAGTGTTTTTTAAGAAAAGTGAAAAGTGAATAAATCTGCTGCTAGGTGAGATATAACGGTTTTAAAGTATGATCATCCATACTAATGAGTTCACCATATTTGCCGTATCACCATGGTGTCGATGCTTTGTTATCGGGCATAGCATCTTTTTCTATTTGGTTATCTATCATTCGGCGACGCGAGTGATCGAGTACTTTTTTTTTTAAATATTTCACTAGAGAGCTTATCGTTTACCAAAACGAAGTCTGTTGCCACTTCATTCTGCTATCCAACATCCCACGAGTGATTGCTCGTGAAATTTCAGAGATATTCTCGGCTTCTAATACAGCAAATATAAATTCAACATATTCCTACCATTTCCTTGTTTGATCTGCATTCGGGCGGGGCCGGCAACGCTATTGCCTTAGTTTGGGATCACCAGTTTTCACACATTGAGGATTTATGATAGTTCCAAGCATTATCTGATGGTTTTTTTTAAATGTAATGACAGCCGGCCAGAACGGAGTAGCAACTTCGGGCGCTTAATCATGCTCATGCTCAGTGTTATTCGTCCATATTTGCTATTGTAACACCTTATATGACCTCCACAATCTAGATAAATCGGAACCATGGCTGGTAAATGTAATTTTCAATGAAAAATCTCAAACGACATTTACATAAACACGTTTACAAATCTCATCGGACGAGAGAGCGATGATAAAGATTTTCTTCGAAATCCTATATATTTGTTGTCATAATAAAACAATTGATCATCGCAATATTATGCACATTTATTGATATTATCATTGCTTTCATAGCAAAAATTCAAATGAAATTTCCACTCTATTGATTGCAAATTATTGCATGGCAGAACTAGAAGCTCGATTCCAAAAAAAAAAACGGAACTGAGCCGGTAGAAATAAACAAATCTGATCGAAGGTGTTTTTTAAAGTAGTTCAGTAATATGTGTATAGGTAAAAATGTAAAATGGTCTTTGATGTAGAGGATATTTACTTACAATATCGAGGCCTTTAAAAACGAACGTTGATAGAAAAGCTCAAGAAGGACTTACCTGTAAAATAAGAGAGAAAACCAAAACGTTAGATTATGTATATAACCGTTACATCTGAACACATGCTTTTATGCTTTTATTCGATTCATACTTTTGTATTTAATATAGTGACAAAACCTTATGGTACTGGTGTTTTAAATTAAAACTACATAATAGCATAGAATAAACACTTGCAAAAATCATAGTTCGGAGTTTCCGAGATAAATTCACAGTCGCTATAGCTTTTGCAACAATCTACCAAGCATCCACTTATTAGCATTAGCATTAGAGTTAGAATTGACGTTTACACACCTCGTGGGTGGAGCTACGATGAGGAATAATTCGTTGAAGACATTGCATGTCACCATGAACGTATACAGTTACTGATTCGTTTCTTCACGCAATAATCTCCACGAAGACACTCCTCAATCGCTCACCTGGCCACGGCAAACGTTGGAGATAGAGAGAATTTGGTATCCACCTTAAGAAGACACGGGGAACCCACGTAGCCTTCAGTAGATAACAAAGGAAAATGTAAATGAATAGTTGGAGAGAATAGTTAAACAGAATGTCCTGTGTGGTGTACAGAACAAAAACTTCGTTGGAAGCATCTAGTCTAAGAAGGTTAAGTGATGCTCCATTTCTCTTCAAACCGTTGGGACCTATGTATTAACTATGGTTATGGTTGTAGCGCCATCACTCGCTCTCCGAAGAGATAATAATGTTTAAGAATATAAGTACGGGCGGTGAAAGATAACTTGTCAGAGGACTTGCTCTCCTAATTGGATCTATCTATATACAAAAAAACATAGCACCACTGGGGATGCCAGATCCAGCATACATCAGGAAACAGAGAAAAGGTAATGTCACGATGTTCACTAGCAGATTCGGGCGTTTTTTAAAATCCTGGTTGAAAAACTAAATCATTGAATATATTTTTTAATTGATCCTCTAACGTAGAGACTACTCGGAAAAAATAATACTGAAAAATATAACAATCCGCTGAACAATCACCGGTATAATTTACATCACGAAATACACGAAATCTATATCGAGTGAAGACACCAAAACAAACATTAACAACATAACTCAAAGGCTCATACCATTGCATAGCATAGCATAGCATAGCATAGTAGAGACGATGAAAGCGCCAAAAAGTTGCCTCGGGTGTAACAGGCTCTTCATCCATCGATCTCTTTGCACAACACCTGGCCAGGTTCTTATGATCAGCAAGGGATGGGAGGGAATTAGGTGTGGATTAGATATCTACTTAAGAAGATGCTGAGAACTCATGCTACCTTCATAGACATCTGGAGTTGGAAGTTGGATGGGATTGAGCGGGAGGCTTTCCTCGTGGGGAATGACGAAGCTGAGAAAGTAGATGCACTCCTTTATTATCCGCTTTTCTGGGCTGCAACACAGGTGTTTCCTATTTGTGTCCAGGCTCTTCTTGCATGGGAACTTGTCTGTAGGTTGGTCCTAGACTTTTATGGCTCATGGTTATAGCGCCATTACTCGCTTTCTGAAAAGCGAAAAAGGACCCGCCGACACACACACGCGCGAACACGCATACACATAACTCCGAGCTATGTTAAGTTGAACATAACAGAAATTTCAAATATTTGAACTTATTTGTAATTAAATATAATAGATATTTGTAAACAATTGAATTTAGAACAATTTATAGCATATTATGGTAGTGACTCACCCGATTACTATCCATAACCTGTATAGTATAAATGCTTCTATGTGCCACGAACTATATGCTAAGAACCGTTCACAACCAGATTAAAGTGATGGCTCCAGCGAAGTACAAACAGACATCTGCACATTATACTCGTTCGGCAGCGCAAGGATCAACGGCCTAAGATGCCGTAACCGATCCCTGTACTGACGCTTGAATCCTTCCTCAAACAACAGATCGAACACTCCTTCCGCGCTCAACCACTTGTACCGCTTGGAAATAGGTGCGATCCAGCTTGGTTTTCAAACCGGGAACGGTATCACACGCGACTAGCACAAACCACTCCGATGTTTCTGCCACTTCCAGGGGAATGTCTGATCGCTGCTGTCGGAGGAAAGCACAACGCACGACCTAGCGCCCTCTAGACACGTAGTATCCATCAAAGGGTTTCCGCGATAAGGATTTTTGCGAGAACATCTTTTCCAGTTCAGTCCGACTCTTTCAACACTCTCACTTAGCATCCTCAGCTCATTTCCTGATAAACATAAATCACTTTGCACTATTTTCTTACGCTTCAAAATCAAGCAGTTTTTTGCTCGACACAAGACATTATCAAACTTCCGACGGCCAGCCAAATTGAAATCCAGAAGAAAACACGTAGCTCTGATTTACAAAATTTACAATCGCGGTAGAACAAAAACAAACCGTGACAGCTCACGAAAAACAAACCGACCGCGCGCTAAGCATACTGCGATCTTTTCCACAATCTACCAATCATCTACTCATTTAAATTGACGAGTCAAGAAATAGCAATTAGCTAAATGCATTTACCACACATTTTATAACAGAAGAAAGATTCCCATAAACAATGCAAGATTTATCTATAGGTTTGGGGTTCTCCCTAAGCTCAGTTGGAAAAGTCGCAGCTACGAAGCAACGCCTTGCTGAAGGTGACTGGGGTCGATTCTCGGTCTGGTCTATGATTTTTTCGTACAGGAAAATTGGTCGACTCCTTGGGCATAGGGTATGATTGTACTTTTCATATAGCAATATTAATGCCCTTGGATGGCAATCCTATTAGGTTAGCAATATTTATGCAAACATGGTGCTGGCACTGAAAGCGCTCAATTAATAGCTGCGAAAGTACACGTGTTTTTCTATCGTTACACACCAACGCAAAAAGTCCTGTCTATTTCGCCAAAACAGCTTTAAAGAGGATTCCTGCAACTTCACGTTACGGTTTGCCAAACCGGAGTTTTTTTTAAGTTTTCCGGTGTAACCACCTCTTTGGCGCAGCGACCGTGGCGCATCATCGGTGTTTAAACTCGACCGTGTTTAAACTCAGCATACCAGTCAATGATAGTGGATTTTCCTCGTTCAGAATTTGGATAGCAATTATCAAGCCAAGTTTTTGCTTCAATGGTATTTTTACCATAAAAAAATGTTCAAATTAAAACGCGAAATTTTTTTTTATTATCCATTGTCTATAAATTAATTAAGCATCGTGACTAAAACCATTGTAGCTTCTGAACTAATAGTCAGAATGCCGTGAATATTTGTCAGAATGCCGTGAATTTCTAAAACGAAAGTATTCTTTTTGTATTTGTGGCGCCGCCTGAGTATCGGCCCGGGTACTTTTCAGCCGATGTTATAGCGTTTGCATTAAAAAAAATGAAAAAAAAATGTCAATTTTTCATGGGTTTACCTTCACCCGCCCAGGCAAAACTACCCATGCAGCATCAATCATAGTAACCCATGAGTCAGCAGACAAAATTTGACAGCTCTATCAGCCGAATTCTAACCGTGATGGCAAAATCAGTGAAGCAACTCCGTTCAAAAGGCGGCACTAAAAGGACGCCGGATACGCCCGTTCCGGCATCTACAACATCTTGGCACTATTAGACAACAATCAGAGCATCGAAAGAAAGCCCGGTTCCGGACGGCCGGCGACCCTGAGCGACAAGAACTTCCAAAGGATGCTGAAGAGGAAGACCGAGGAAAAAGTGGTTCAACCGGCCAAACAGTGAAAAATTACCTGGCGAACATGAACATACATGTAAGAAAGTGGAAGTCGCGTCCACTGGTTTTGGAGCTGCAGGCATTGATGCAGCGGCAGCGGTTGAATAAGATGGTCAACTCGATTTTCCCGGCGAATCGCGACGTGGCGGTGGTGATTGACGGCGAGACCTATCTCACCCTGGATGGCAACGACTGGCAGGAAAGTGGCGAACCAGCCCAGGTGGCTGAAAGCCACTCTAATAAAGAAATAAAAAAAAACGACTGGCAAGGCACTTCGTATTTTACCTCCCTCACGAAGGAAGTGAGCTGCGAGGTGAAGTTCATTTCACACACCAAGTTCCCCAAGAAGGTGCTGCTGTGGCTGACAATCAGCGAGAAGGGGATGTCAAGCCGCTCTTCTATCGCTCCGGACTGGCCGTGAACGGGGAAATTTTGATCGGCCACCACCCTATCACTCGCTTCTGCATCTCACCCGTCACGCACCGTGGATTCTTTCTAGCACACCTCCTGCAGCGCTACGATGTCGAACTTGCGCTTCTTCAATTCGTCGGAAAGCACTCGAGAACATCCAAGAAAATTAAAAAAACGGCAGTTCCACGTCCCGAACTGCCAATCGTTAGTCCTTACCCGTAGCCTAGGTGTTTCGGTTCAAATCTCTTCCTTGTGTATTCTTCGTTGCTGTACTTATTTTTATCGGTGTCGGCTCGCAGGGCACACAACCTACTCCACTATCTGGCAGGAGGACCATCGTGATGCTGCTGTTTAATTATCCCGAGCCCCATCGACACTTCCGGCTTTTGTATTTAGAGTACCGGGCGCACTAACTAGACGGTAGCTCAGCCACTCCTAACATTGAGAACATACGCTGCTTTAACCCGTCTATGGCCTGGAAACAGACGCTCGATTGTAGTAACCATTTAGCGTAACCCAGGTTGCACCACGGGGCGGCGAAGTACCTTACAACCCAATCAGGACATAGTAACGTCACTGATTCGGAGGATCAGAGAGGAGTGCGCCAAGGCAATTCTAGAAAATTTAAGGAAACCCAAGCTAAGATTCAACGGATCCGTCCAATTATATCTAAGGGTATCTTCTGCGATGGTCTACTCTTGGAACAACTTCGTACTTGATTTGCATCAGCAAAACTTGATTAGAACCTGCTAAAATAGATTAAGATGTTATTAAGCCCACACACCTGTCATTTTATCAATTATTCAACATCAGAGATCAGAAGTTTTTTTTCCAGCGATCGCAGATTTTTCATAAACTTTTTGCCATGGATTGGTTTGACCAAATAATGTCTACTGACAGTAGTGCTTCGTTAGCAAACGAAGACTGAAATTGACTTTGTGAATGCATGCATTTGATCTAAAGGATATTAGATAATACTGATTTGTAATTTGGCAGTGGATAAACAAGAGTCAAAACGGAGAGGATCACATCCTTGACAACACCGGAAATTCATTATTCAGAAAACGTCCCAGAAGTTCAGGAATCTTATAAAGATTTTTGGAGCATTCTTAAAAGTTTAGGAACCATTTCAAGGATTTTTCCATAAGTTAAGGGAGCTTCCTAAAAAATCAGGGATTTACCCAGAAGCTCGAGAAACTTTCCAATAGTTCAGAGAGCATCCCAGAACCACAGCGTACTTGAGTTTCAAGAAAAACTTAAACTTCTTACTACTCGATAATTTGTCGTACCAAAATCAAAAAATTCAATTATTAAAAAAATTGCAAATCGACCAACTTCCCAGATTTTTTTCAATTTCCCGTGAATTATTAAAATATTTGTGATATTTTGTTTTTTATCATAAAAGATTTACCAACTAGATGTCCAAATAACTTCTGGGAAGCTGAATCTGTTTCTCAAAGTTTCGTTTATTTACAGAAAGTTGTTTCTATAGTATTCCATGGCTGATCAGCAAACTTTTTGAAAGTTTAAACATGTTTCCAGAAACGTTGCGAATTGTTCAGCAATTCTCTGAAGTTCCGCCATTGTTCTGCTCAAAAGAGAGCGAACAAACTTCATGATTATCTTGAAACTTCCAAAAAGTTTATTCAACTTCTGTCAAGTTCATAATAATTCATTTCCGAAGTTCATAGTAACTCAAAAAAATTTTTTTTGAAGAGTTTGTTCAGTTTCTAGAAGCTTATATTCGCTCTGATCAATTTACGTAACTGCCGAGAAGTGCTAAAATTCTGTCCAGTTAGAATCCGGAATCACTTATTGTGTTCAAGCAGAATTCTTTTACAGCGGTTTGTTTGGTTTTTTTTTGTTGGGGCGTAGAATCACTGCGTCCACTGAGTTAAACTTTTGTGATATACCCCTGTTTACAATACTAATTCGCATCTTAAAGCTAGATCACCATTTGTCAAGTGACCAGCCTAAGACGCGTCTCCCAGTCAGGCAAAATTGAGTTTATAAAACCCACCACCTTCCCAGGAATTGCAGTCCAAATTTCTTTAGGTTGCATATAGCCACTGTTTAGAAATTTAAGTCTGCTCTTGTACAAAGCATCACAACTGCAAAGCAGATGTTCCGAGGTTTCACGTTCCATGTTACAGAAACGACAGATATCATTCTGAACCTGGCCAATGTTTTTCAAATGATATCTACTCGGGCAATGTCCGGTTACTAGGTACAAAGAACTCTCTTATTGAGCTCCAGAAGCAAGCTGTTTAGCAAGCTCGTCTTCCCTTTCATTGCCTTCAATGCCACAGTGTCCCGGAACCCAGAATAAATTCACCGAGTTCTCTTGGCACACCTTTCGCAATGAAAGAATGCATTCCCAGACAAGTTTGGATGTACATTTATAATTACTTAACGCTTTGAGTGCCGCTTGGCTGTCTGTAAAAATACAAATATTTGCATATCTATATTTTCTCTTCAGACAAACGTTAACACATTTTATTATAGCAAAGATCTCCGCTTGGAAAACCGTTGGATAGTTTCCCATCGCCACTGAGATTTCTACCCCAGGGCCGAAGATTCCTGCTCCCGTTTTTGTTCCAATTTTTGAGCCATCTGCGAAGACTTTTATGGAGCCATGACGAACAGTGGGACCTCCGACTTCCCAATCTATACGTGACGTTTCACATATGTTGTAAGGAATGTCATGGTTTTCCACAGGTTTCATCCAGTCTCCATTCATGTACATCACTGGCCCATTTTGAAAGCTTTGTGAAATGCTCAGGTGACCGACTAAATCACCAGACATGAAAGTTTTCAACCGTTTAAGTCTAAGCATACTCTTTTCCGCTTCTAGTTGCACGTATTCGTGCAAAGGCAGCAGATTTAGCATTGCATTCAAAGCATTTGATGGAGTGCTGCGCATCGCTCCCGTTATAGCAATGGATACTAGCCGTTGAAGTTTTGCAAGCTTTTTCTGTGCAGTAGCCTCTTTTGTTTTTGGCCACCACACAAGAGAAGAGCGGTTTGTTTACCTAGGCGCCTACTTTCTGTGGTATAAATTTCACGGTGTTTCGTGCAGTGTATGATGTGCTCAAACGTTTCAGGGAGCGAAAGATCGTGGATCGAGTGACTCAAAGTAAGCGTCGTAGTGGAACATATGACCGCAAGCTGAACCAGAAAGTGTTGAGAACCGTCAGAGCAAACCCTAGACAATCAGATAATGAAATCGCACAAAAATACGCTGCTGCTCGCAGTACCTCGAAGAATTTGTTTGCGAGCAGAATATCGTTCTTATCGAGCCAGCAAGCAACCAAACAGAACGTTGAAGCCAAGTTTCGTCACCAAAACACGAGCTCGGAAATTGTACCAGAAGGTTTTGACGAAGTACCAAGGATGTCTGCTCATCGACGATGAAACGTCAAAATGGATTTCGGACAACTTCCTGGCCAAAAATTCTACATGGCGACGGCACGAGGCGATGTTCCTGCAAAGTTTAAGTTTGCTTTTTTTTGCCAAAAAAAACTGTTGGTTTGGCAACGGATATGAAGCTGCGGAGCAAAGACCAAAGTGTTCGTGACGAAAAAGACGATGGACTCGAAACTGCACAAGGAAGAATGTCTCAAAAACTGCGTACTACCTTTCATTGAAGCCCATAAAAGTCTCGTGAAGTTTTGGCCAGATTTGGCGAGTTGCCACTACAGCCGAGAAGTCATCCAGCGGTACCGCGATAATAACGTAGATTTCATCGATACAAACATAAATCCACCCAACTGCCCGCAGTTCCGTTACATCGAAAGATTTTGGGCAATAATGTAGCGGAAGCTTAAGAAAGGTGGAAAAACGGCTCGGGACGCGACTCAGATGACCAAAACGTGGAACAAATGTGCCAAGGAAGTTGATTCCGGAGGTGTGCAGTGCAAATTTTTATTAGCAACAAAGGGAAATGATTTGTATTGATATTTTTTTCTAAAAGTACAGTGAATTATCTTTGTTTTTAAGTATGAAACTTATTAGTACGTCAATCGGTTACCGAGATACAGATGATTTTAATATTCCGGATTCTAAATGGACATAGCTTTAGGATTGTCTTAAAGCTGTAGAATATGCTGTTGAATGATATAATATTTAACGGCAAAATCCATGGTCGGATGATGCTAGATACCAAGGGCTTACGCTGTACCGCAAACCTACGTTTGCCACCTACATCAAGCACACTTTGAGCAAGTGCGATAAACTCACAAGGATGCTCTACCCGCTCATCAAGCGGCGCTTACGCGTGGATAACAGCTC
>JASCZW010017506.1:0-16933 GCA_034211315.2 Aedes japonicus | reverse complement strand
CATTGCCTATTTGATCCGATGGACACAAGTTATTTCTGTATTCAAATAGCTACAAATTTAGTATTCATTTTCTTTTTTGTTGTTGTTAATTATTCATGAACTTACGAGTGACAAATTGCAATTGCTCCGAAACACTTGACCAAATTTGCCGGTGATAAGAAAATCTATTCCTGAAATTTTTAGTTTTAAGTAGAATTTTATAATGTTCATATTTCGAATATAAGAAATATTATCACGTTTAATGTTATTGCTATCGATTAGTTTACCATTTTCACATAGCACCTGATTTACATTTACACATATTGTTAATGTTTTCATATTGGTAACCTAATTTAAATTGCCTATTCAGCATATTGTTAATTGGTTTTTACTATCTGACATGTTGTTGCTATAAGGAGATTGTTAGTTGATACAGTTGTCAATTATAAGCACATCGTAAATAATGGAAACGGTCGTCAATAAGGGGAAATGGTTCAGGTATGGCCTAGATATGGGAATTTACTTCATAAAATTAAATAAAAATTATGAAAATGAGTATTTTTTTATTTTGCCTACACAAAAATTTATCGTGTTACTGAAGCCCTTGAAAAAGAATATAGAACATCATTTATTTAACACCAAAACAAAAACAGGAACTGTGCAGTCATTGTATCGATTCACGATACAGTCAATGCGTGAGTGGATATCACCAGTTCATTGATCGCAGATGCACACAAAGAAAATGAATACTACTTCATAACTATTTGAATACAGAAATATCTCAGGTTCATAGGCAATGGAGCATCCAGGCTGAAAGAAGAAGACATCATCGAGCGTGATAAATCTGACAGCTCCCATGTTAAAGTATAGGACGAACGTTTTAAAATGCTTCTAATAAATTTAAATGAAATTCTAATTAAAAGCGGTTTGTTGTATGATGTAAGAAAAATCCTAAACTAAAAAATGGGGGCATTATTTTGATTTATTTTTTATTTTGCTGAAAATGTCTTTATTAAGTAGTTTTGGATTTTTCTTACATCATACAACAAACCGCTTTTAATTAGAATTTCATTTAAATTTATTAGAAGCATTTTAAAACGTTCGTCCTATACTTTAACATGGGAGCTGTCAGATTTATCACCACTCGGTGTCTTCTTCTTTTTTCAACCTGGATTCTTCCATTGCCTATTTGATCCGATGGACACAAGTTATTTCTGTATTCAAATAGTTGCCAAATTTAGTATTCATTTTCTTTTTATTGTTGCAGCCTGCGATCAATGAACTGAACGATTATCCACCCACACATTATTTGTATCGTGGAATCGATGAAGACCGGCCTATTGACTACTGGTTCCTGTTTTTGTTTTGGTTGTTAAATAAAATGATGTTCTATGTTCTTTTTCAAAAGGGCTTCAATATTTTTGATAGAATTTTTGTGTAGGCAAAATAAAAAATACTCATTTTCATAATTTTTTTATTTAATTTTTATGAGTAAGTTCCCGCATAATCACAAACCATACCTGGACCATTTCCCTTATTGTTGACGACCGTTTCCGTTATTTTTACGATATTTAGCCTTATAGTTGACAACTATCAACTAACAATCTCCTTTATAGCTTTAACAACATGTCAGATGGTAAAAGGCCAATTAACAATATGCTGAATAGGCGGTTAAGTTAGGTTACCAATATGGAAAACATTAACAATATGTGTAAATGTAGAGGTTGTATGGTGAAAATGGGATTAAACTAATCGATAACAATAACATTAAACGTGATAATATTTCTTATATTCGAAATATAGTTTTGATTATAAATTCTACTTAAAACTAAAAAATTTCAGGAATAGGGTTTTTTTTCTTATCACCGTACAGGTTTGGTCCAAAGTGTTTCAGATTGTTACGAAACTTTGTCCACTCGTAGAGTTCATAGATGAATTAACAACAACAAAATTTTAAAAAAAATCAGAGGTGTCAGTTTTTCTGGATTTGAGAATAGAAGTTTTGAAAATTTACCCGAACATCACTGAATTCAAAAATTCATAGTTGAAAATTTCAACTTTTAAATGTAGAGCAGCGAAATTTTGAATTGACGTTTTGAATGTTTTTGTTTTGAAAGTAATCCGCTCTTTACGAATAAGAACCAATGAAACTTTTCAATTTGAAGAACGGTTTTTTTTAATTTTAATAATCATTATTGTTTGTGTGTGCATGTACTTTATTTGTATTCCTCAGATTGCAAGCAAAACAATGCATTAGGTCCTAAGTAACATTGAGAGATTCTCTTCGTCGACTTTCTCTTTGGTTAATAGCTTATCTATTAAACGATTTGCTGGTGTTTTCAACGTATTAGATCACTAATCACACTTTATACTACCGTACTGTATGTTGAAAATAGTTGAACATGTTTTTACATAGCCGTAGGAACCCAAAGAGAAAGTCGACAAAGAGAGTCTCTCAATTTTACTTAGGACCTAATACATTGTTTTGCTTGATTGCTCTGTTATAAATCAAGCATAACTTTTTAAATAGACGTATCTAACATATGATTGGAGTTGAGAAAAATTAGGTTGAAGTTCCATTTGCTTGCATTAAATCCTATTTAACTGTATTTCAAGTTTTATTCAATCTGTTGATTCTATTATGGTTATATAAAATTAAAAGTAAAAATAAATCCTGATTTTCCTTCACTTCTGCTCTATTTTTGAGAAAAATAACACATACACCGGTTTACCTGCATACCACATATACACGTCAGTGCGACATCTTGATTGTAACATTTCTGTATTTCAGAACGTTTAGCACTTGCGTCATGTCAGATACACCGGTTTTAATATTCAAGCGTAGATGCGTCGGATTGCTGTGTGGTGTATCTGAACTATTTGCTTAACATTTATAAAGATCAGATAAGTCGCATATGAAATTTTGCGCACATAACTGAATCATTTTGATAATAGTATTGGGCAATTGCTACTACATTAAGCGTGTTATTAATGAAAAACTAGGTCCTTTTGGAAAGTTATGCTTGAAATGAGCATTATAATTTCGCATGGATTTTATTGAGGATGCAATTCCTGCACTTAGAGTTGATGCATACGCATTTGCGGTCACGCTGCGTTGCCGCGCGTTTTTCGTGCGTTCGTTTCTCGCCGCGTTTCCCTACAGAACCGCAGCGGCAACGCGGATATTTGACAGTTCTTTCTTCACATATATCTTCTGCAAAACAAACACCGACACTCTGCAAAACAAACAAACCGACTTGTTTTTCTTCGTCCAGTTGCACCTGCTCACAGGCCATCTCGCTGACCAAAAAATTGATATAAAAAGTTTGTGATTACAAACGAAGAGGAATTGGATATAGAGTTGTTCATTGGAGAAGTGAAAAGACATCCGCAAGTCTGGGACACCAGCCGCGATGATTATCATGACCATCTGCTGGACATTTCACCATTCATTTGATGACAAACAAAATAAAAAAGGAAATTAAATTTTTTAGTTTGCGAATAAGTTTTTGTTGTAATTCTATGATTATTCTTGGTTCCAGTACCCCATTGAATATACCACCAACTTTTCCCTCGGGTTTCGTCCGTGTACTCGACCGATTCCGGAACCGATGGCGAATTCTTGCACCGACACTTATGGAAGCTGGACACGGGCATCTACCGATTGACCAGTAGACAAAGTGTACAGACGAAATCCATTGACTAAAATCTACTTGGCCGATTGTACAATTCACATCCTAAGAAAATCGACTTCATCCGTTCATTATTATTTTGTTTTGAGTTCTTACTAACAGTTCATCAAATGTTTCAATACTCATCCGAAAGTATTTGAAACATTTATCTCGATTATGCCTCAAATCTGCATACGTTGTCACAATAGTCCCTCTTACTACTCTTAATAGTACGTTCACACTACAGCTTATATTACGTGATAAAGAGTATCTTGATATAAAATGACATGTACATTATTTCCAGTGAAAACTAGATGTATAGTTGCTGATATCAAGAAAGTCTATATCACGTAATATAAGCAGTAGTGTGAACGTACTATAAATGCGTGTAAAGGGATGAACCCAGGATCACCTGTTAGTTATTTTATCAACACTAAAGTCGTGAAGACCTTTTGTTTTCTCCGATAAGCTTCCATTGTTTTTTGTTGTATTCTTAGAAATAAGTTGACGTTGGAGCAAGCCTGACGTCCTAAAGGAGTAAATGACAATTCGTGGCAATTACCGCTGAAAAAACGCGTATCGTGTGCACTAAATCGTTATCAACCGCTCGAAAAACGCTGCGGTACCGCTGCGTGATTTAACGCAGGTGTGCATCGGGCCTTAGTGTCCCTCTCCTCACTGACTTTACTGTAGGACAGTGTTCATTTTTAATAACCTGACTGTCCCTCGATAAAATCTCAAGCGTTTTACTTAATTTTATTTAAGGCCGTTCCCAACGCTGAGTTTCATGTTTGTTGCAAACTGCTTGCCAGTTTTAAATTTTGGAACTGTCAAATTCAAAACAAAAACATGTTAATCGCAATGCCATGTTTTAAAAATATTGGTCGATCTTAATTTCGCGTTAATAAAATCACTTGCAAAACAAAATAAAAATCGCTAATTTGATAGTCATCAGTCAGAACAGCTGCCACAACTACAAAGAAACCCAGTTTAAAACAATGTTGCATCCGTGTTTCAAATCGTGTTGAAAATAAAACATAGCTGTCGAGGAGTTGTAAATCTGTTGCAAAAATTTGCTCGAAAAGTAGAACTGCAACACATCATTGGGAATGGCTTGTTTCAGTTCTAGTTGTAAACTAAACCAGCCCATACAAAGAAGAACAGCGTTGGGAACGGCCTAAGTGTTCCATCCGAGTTCCCAGTTAAGGTTGTGGACTCGGAACGTATTCCAAACGTTAACGGGAATCGCGAAAAGTGTTTGTGATGGAGGAGGACATTGACATTCGAGGAGAGCGGTATCACCGGGCGCTATTCGATGGCTCACATTTCAATGCCTGGAAGTTTCGGATACGAGTACTTATCGAGGAACATGATTTGTTGGAATGCATTGAAACGGGAATCAGCAGAAAGCAAACAAAAAGGAAAAGCGAGTTAAAAAGGACCGAAAGAGCAAATCACTTTTGATCTCGAAGATCCACGACTCCCAGCTGGAGTATGTCCACAAGAAACAAACCCCGAAGGCGCTCTGGGACGCTCTGTGCAGGGTATTCGAACGGAAGGGCATTGCAAGTCAAATCCTCCTGAAGCGAAAAATACTGGGAATGCGTTTCGATGGTACACGGCCAGCCATTTTTACTCAGTTTTGAGTCGGTTTTGACTCACTTTCGTCATTAGTGGAGTTACTCAAATTTGAGTAAATATAACTGGGATTGACAAGTCGACAAATCAAAAACATCTATATGATTTGCGTCGATGTTTTTGATTTGTCGACTTGTCAATTCCAGTCACATTTACTCAAATTTGAGTGACTCCACTGATGACGAAAAGTGAGTCAAAAACGACTCAAAACTGAGTTGAGATGGCTGGCCGTGTAGATCGTTGCGTGATCATTTTTGGCAGTTCGATCGCCTAGTTCACGAGTACCGTGGAACGGAGGCGGCTGACTTTGCTGTAGAACAGTGTTTATTTTTAACAACCTTGACTGTATATTTTTATTCACTACAAACAAACAAGCATTGTTATTAAACGTGTTTTCCCTCGATAAAACCTCTTGCGTTTTACTGTATTTTATTTAAGTTCCCACTTTAGAATTTTGCCAATAAATATGTGTGGATTATTGGATGTAATGTTAGCCTATCTCCTTCATTCGGCCTTTGTACCAAATGTGTCATTAATTTAGCTATAGGAACGTTCATTAATTACGTCACGCAAAAAATGACTTTTTATAACCCCCCTCCCCCCCTTGTCACGTTTTTTGTATGAACCTTCAAATTTTTTTGTATGGATCGTCACGTTTTCCCAAACCGCCCCCCCTTACTGCGTGACATAATTAATGGACCTTCCCTATAATCAACAAAATCATGTTGCTATAAGGATGACCGATGTAATCCAAAGCAATTGCGACAATATTAATCAACTTATAGGGTATGTGTCCCTTAAATCAGCCTAATATGTAACAATCGATTACATTTTTTATTATAACTCATAAAGTATTTGAGCTGGAAACAAAATTTATCTAGCTTTACACTTGCTAACATATGTTCAATAACCCATTTGGTAGTATGTATCACGAAAAGTTATACAACTCGTTTTATAAAGTCAGAAGCTTTCGAGGGATATGGATGTGATGTCGGTTTATGGGTACCAATTTGGGCCTAATCATGGATGCAAGTTCGTCTCAAAAGATTTGTTATTAAATGTTGTCAATGTACGATTTTTTTTCTGATTTTCTGATCGATGGCGTTACCAGCTGTATTCAGTCCACCGAACGAACAATTTCATAAATCAAACTATACTTAAACTGCTAAGAAACACTTCAGTGATTTTTAAATATGATTTAACGGCCATTCGGCAATCAAAACATGATAATTCACTCTACACAGATTTTGTTCCTTTAGATTATGTTTAGATGAGCCATGTGAAAAACATTTAATCGAAACTCATTTTTATTGTAAATTCTACTAATAACATTTTCACTACGCTTTGCATACAACTGGCCATAGTTGGGAACATAGGAAAAAACATGTTCCTAACATTGGGTCTATGTTTTTCACGTTAAATCATTGTTATTTTACCTATGTTACCTGTTAGTTTATAACGTGTGACAATTTTCTGTACACTTTGGCTGCCATATTCGGTTTATAGGTTCAATTTCGACAAATTTAGATCATTCGAAGATCGTGTAGATAACCTGTTCAGCTTTACCAGTGAAGTCATGGTATATAAAAAGTTGAGGAAATCGAAAATTACGCGGAAGTGAACAAGTATAAATTGTTTAAAAATGTCTCAATTGCTTTGAAGTAAATAGGTCATTCCGATAGGATTATGATTTTGTTGATAATCGCCGAAAGAATGACATATTTGGTACATAGGCCGAATGAAGGAGCTAAGCTTACATTACATCCCGTTACCTTATCAAAAAATAAATAAAATAAAATAAAATAAATATATGAAATAATTTTTACCGGAAAGGTTTTTCTGCCTGCTAGGGGGATTATCCTTTATCGTCAGTCAGTAGTGGAGCAAAGTGGAAATAAAACGAAATGTTTACTTATTTTTTGGCAATTTGGTATGATGCGGATGCTACTTGCTGGTCTGTACACAGGCTATTGAAAAGCCTCCGGGTGTGTGGGGAACAAAGCCTCGACCGACACGATGGAATGGTGCGGTGATGATGGTGGTACCGATGATGATGATGATGATTATTGCCGTCGTGAGGGAGAACAACATTTTCTCACTTTCGGTGTCGATGACGGGTCGTTGAATGGTCCTTCACAAGGCTCACCTGTAAAGGCCACTTCTTTCGTCCAAACGTCGCGCTGTGGCACTTTTTGATCAGCTGTTGCACCAGCTTTAGTGCAGAAAAAAAACAACGATCGTGGGAATAAAAACCAAAACCAAAACGTAATTCGATTGCGGAGTTAACTAGAATCAGAACTATTTATGTAATTTCTGCTTTTATATTACTAACATACATAGGTCATTAAACACTTTTAATTTTAATATATTAATCAAATCGATGAACAATACGTTCAGGATTGACAAATAGCTCTTTTTGTAAACTGAATGTATGATACATCCATCATTCCCGGATCTTGCTGGAATTTCTGATGAAAAAATGTATCCAGTACCATATTGGTCACATTTGAGTTCCTAATTCTGGAGAAGTGTAAGATGGGTTCAGTCTCACCATCGATGGATTAATTCGGGTTTTTTTTGCAATTCATTTACTAACTGAAAATGTAATTAATGTAATTTTTTGGCTTAGCTGGTTTCAGATCAAAACTGCGACCAGGAGAGTCGGCACAAGCAAAATTTAACGACTTTTTCAACGCACTCTAACGGCCGCCATATTGTTGAAAAAAAAAATGAAAAAATATGTTTGTATTCTATATGGATACACTTATAATAATTATTGTAAAAAAGTTTTGATTAATTTGGTTAAAAAGTGCCCCTTGAATTTTTATATCAAAAATGAGTTTTTTTCTCGTTCTAACTGTATATCCCCCCTTAAGCACAGGAATTATTACAAGGTGCAGACTGCAATGTGTACTTTGGACCTTGGGGCTCTACAACAGAATCAATTTCAAATCGCTCATATTGATTGTTGATTATATCAATTATCAATAAATCATTGTATACCGTTCTTAATCGAAGCGATGTCTTTAATACTTACGCAGCTATTTTCACTAACTAATTCTGAAGGGCATTTCAGTTTCCATCTGTCCCATTACCCACTGTCAACATGCATGAGCTGTCGCCGTTCATAAAAGATAAGCAAAGGAAAAAATCGCAATCAGTGGCAGTATTTTCCCTGTTTTTCTACTAAATTTATTCGTTTTACTCAGGTAATTACTGCCGATTGTAGTGTCACGTACTCCATTTCGCCCTCTATACTATTTAAACATGTTTCAGAGTTCAACAGAATGGCCGCAACGCTCAAACCCTATCTGACGGCAGTTCGACACACCCTGACGGCAGCGATGTGTCTGACAAACTTTTCCTCCCAGGTCGTTGAGCGACACAACAAACCCGAGGTGGAGGTCCGTTCTAGCAAGGAACTGCTCCTGACGCCCGTCGTTATCTCTCGAAACGAGAAGGAGCGAGTGCTGATCGAAACCAGCGTTAATTCCGTACGGATCAGCATTGCCGTCAAGCAGGCAGATGAGATCGAGAAGATCCTTTGCCACAAGTTCACCCGTTTCATGATGATGCGGGCGGAAAACTTCATCGTCCTGCGACGGAAGCCAATCGAGGGGTACGACATCAGCTTCCTGATCACCAACTTCCACACGGAGCAGATGTACAAGCACAAGCTGGTGGACTTTGTGATCCACTTCATGGAGGAAATCGACAAGGAAATCAGTGAGATGAAGCTGGCGGTCAACGCAAGGGCCCGCATCTGTTCGGAGGAGTTTCTGAAGCGGTTCTAGGACGGGGACAATCGAGTTGGATGCATTTACAGTCGATCGAATCATGTGTCAAGTTGTATTTCGTTCTTCGGATTTATTTTATTTATAATGGTAAGTGACGACTGCTGGTCGGGGAGGATTTTTGGATTGGGTGACTCATGAGGGCCTCGTTTCCAGTTTCTTTTTTTTTAGGATGTTTTGAATGCGGTTCGCCGATTTTGCAATTCCATGAAGTTGAAATGTTATTACGCTACTAATGCACGTTTCATGTCTACTACCTACTATCTAATTGTAATGAGGATGAAGTATTATATCTAGTGTCGATTTAGAGGGTTCTAGCCGATTGAAAAACGAGCCAAAATTAGGAACAAAGAGATAGAAGTAAATCATTGGATTGTGTTATGTTTTTTTGAGAGAAATTTCATACGACCATACCGATGTCCGTAGAATCTGAACAGTTCCTTCTATTGCAGGGTTCTTGGTCAAAACGACTGGTTTGGTGGGTTAGTCAGATTTGGCATGTTTCAATTTAGTGATGCAGTTATAAATCAACAGAGGGAGTTATTCCAAGAAATGAGACTTTTGTCACTTGGTGAAGTGAGAAAAGTCACGTCGCAATGACGTGACTCTCCATTCGAACTGCGCACAAGATTCACTGCGAGTGACTTTTCTCGATCACCTAAGAAAAAAGTCACTGTGACTCTCGGAATCACCCTCAGAGACTCAATATACATACATTGTGAATTGATCTGCCTTCGTTTCGCACGTTTTCCTGTTGGCCCAATCTGAAATCACTGGTAGAAATTCACGTCAAAACTGTTAAAAAAGTGATTCTTTAAAACTTTGACTGAGTTGATTCTACGTGCAAATTACCAGGAGGTGAACATTTCTACTTCAACTCTACCGCCGCGCAGAATAGGTCACAAGTTTAAGTTACAAGTGAAAAGGACAGAGATGATATTGAAGCTAAGAAATGTTAGAATTTACCCACCATATAGCAATTTAGTCTCAAAGGCTGAAGCAAAGACAGATGCACATCCAAAGCAAAGATTCTTCAACAGAAATGAAACGCAGCCGCCTTCCGGGTATCACACTCTAAATTTACGATTTTATTCCGTGTTCGCATATCAGTAGTAGGTAGATTACAGCAAAAGTTAGAAAACACCCCCCCTGATCACCCCATCATGTCATCATCAACTCCGTCATCGGAACTCATTTCCGACTCTTCTTTAGGCTGAACCCTTCTCCCTTGAACGCTTCGAAGGGATCTTCTTCGGTCTTGCTATCGGCCGCCTCAACCTTCCGGACGGTTCGGTCGAACCGCAGCAGACCGAATGGGTGGTCATAATCCGGAATGCCGCGGACGTAATCTGCCCTCTGAACTGGTGCCGATTCCGACACCGAACCTTCCTTCTTCTTCTTGCCATCAAGTCGCGAGCCGGTTCCCTTGAATGCCACGAATCCAGCCGGTTCGGGCATCAACTCCGCAGGATCTACCGCCATCGGTTCTTCCTCCTTAGCTTTTTTGGTCGGCTCGGTATAACCAACAGGTGGGGCAAATTCCACGTTCATATCACACTCAATTATGGTCACCGCTGGGCCCGGCTTCGTCTCCAACACGGACAGTTCGTACGTGTAGTTGTTGTATTTGATTGCGATGAGGTCACCGGTTGTGAGACAAGCGAAATTTCGCAGACAGTTCTCCAGAACTGCCTTCGGGTTGGTTATGTCCAGGAATTCAACACTCTGCGGTTGAAATTTGGAGTATTTGGCCACCGGAAGAGACACACTCTCTATTTGCACTATATCTCCTTCCTCCAGCAGAAGGTTGTGCATCATCTAAAATGAAAGAAATGAGCAATCCACATTCCCCCACAACTCCGACAATCTCGCAACCTACCCAATAGGGAATGTAGATCTTCCCTTCGTCTGCCACAAACTCCAGCACGCCGGCATGTGTGCTGCGGTTGATTTTGTTATTGGTCAATTTGAACAGCATCGGATACTCCACGTTCAGCCTGGTTAGCTGATCCAAAGCTGACGGTGGCATAATGACTGGAAAGCAGACCCAAAAAGGTTATCCTTAACTTTTCAACCCCCCTCAAAACAGCCCACTTACTTTTTCCTCCATTCTCGACATCCTGGCGCTCATTCCCTGGCAGCATCGAAACCGAATAGCACTTGTAGGTGGTGTTGAACGGACGGGAATGGTCCGGGAACATCATGTTAAATCCGTTGAACTGGAACTAGCCGAAATTAGAATAACAATAATCATTAGGCGCCCCATCGCCACCGGTTGGAAAATCCACAAACAACAGAGGGCGAGAACAAAGGAAGACATGCAAGTAGCCAAACACGAAGCTGCTCTCCAGGTACGCGACGATTAGCGACTTACCATTTTGTGAACTCTGATTTCCTCCCTGAGGAAGCGGGTGCAGTGAATTGAATTTGTGAACGAAACGAAGGCCGAATCTGTTGCGGGATTATTTCGACTGTTTCTATGGGGCAAAATAAGAGCTTGATTGCGAAATTTCACTTCCGTAACTACTGACGTGCTGCGCCTTCTTGTGGTTAATTTTTCGCTGCTGATGGTGAATGACGATGTAAATATAACACAAAAATTTCATTTGACAGCTTCATTCCTTTTTCGTCGCTATTCCTTCGATTCGTTGGTTGAATGTCATGATGCAGCTGATGTGATCCCTTCAGAAAAAGCTCATACTACGCTTAAGGAACGCAGCCAAATCGGCTGTGCACGCTACTCGAAAGACACTCAGTCTAGCCAAAAGGGCACTACCCGAAAGTGAGGTAAACTGAATAGAAGATGTTGACATATGTGATATGCACGCTAAGATGAGATTACCTAAAATTAGGTATTTATTTTTTGTTGACAATACCTAAAATATCGGTAAAATTAAACGATAGTAAACAGTAATTTTTACCGACATATGAGTTTTGTTCGTTTTCCAATATTTGATGTTATAATTTACCCAAAATTGAATAAATGTTTCGTCACTGATCGACAGAAGCAACGCGGTCGCCATATTTTTCTAAGAGAAAACGTAATTATTTTTCTTGTCAAACTTTTGATGAATATTTTAATCATGACCTTATATTTGAAGCAATAACTTTTGCATTCTTTTGTTTGATTCTAGCCCAGACTGATCCTTGAAGACCAACGGATAACCAGAGGTGCAATTTGGCTTCACTCTTGAGTGACAAAATGGACGTGCTCAAATGTTCGGTCAGAAACGAGGAACAAACTAGAAGGTGAGTGAAACACATATTCTTCACAACATTTAAGCAATTTTAAATTATAGCAAAGATTTATGATTTCATCTTTGAGAGCTAGACACTTAACCGAAACCAGAAAAAAAAGCTTGTTTCACATATGTTTATTTCATGGGCTTGCTCCTTTGATCCTTTGGATAATTGAAATGGAATGTTAAACGTTAATAACAACCATTTGTGATTGTAACATGAAATTTTGAGATTCTGTATTTTTCTTCGAATCTTTAAGGTTTTCATTGCAAAGTTACGAATTGCAATGCATTCATTGAGGGATAGGTGGAGGAGCTTAAGCAACATTACGAAGTCGTTCATAAAATCAAAACTAGTGATCCTCAGAGTACAGAGATATGCGGAAGCGGCCATGTTGAGCCAATCGAGCAGCGAGAACTGTCAAAATCTGAGCCAAACGAGCATGTTTACTGTTTGCTGAAATGTTTCGGTAGCTAAGTATTGAAATGGAGTTAAAATAAATGGTTTATATTTATTACGCTTCAAAAAATCAAAAATCAATCATTCGTATTCTGCTGAACTCGTGGTGTAATAATAACATAATATTTCACTATTATCTGTGTTCGATAATGTTGCTTGTGTTGCTGAAATGAAATTTTTTTGGAATTTGTACAGAAGACCGTTTTGCATTTTAGTCAAATAATTTCACTGGTGCCGTGTTGTCAATATTTTGAAGAGAATTCTGCTCCAGTGTCTCGCAGTGATCGCTTCCCTCATAGCCGTTCAATAATGAAATCGCCAAGTCATTAGGACAATGGGAATCACCTACATACTCATTCAAGTCTGCAATAGTAATCATCAGAGTATTCGGAAAGTTACTAGTCGTCCATAAGACAGGCCAACCCGCTTCCAGTCTTGTCTCGATTTTGTAATGTACATATACGGTGATACATTGATGTACACCAACAATATTCAAGCTTATGTTGACACAATTCGATAATTTAACACCTCCGCGGTTTGTGCAAAACTTTGCAATACACTTCATAGTTGATAGTTTTTAAATATATAATAAACAAATTACTTGTACGTTATAAATGTGAACAATAAGAGCTAACAACGACGAAGTCACGCACAAAGCTGTAACATTTTACTCTGCGGAAGTGTTAGCAGCTTTGTGAACAAAACGAACACCGTTGCCAAACCGTCGGATTGAATTTCCGCATATCTCTGTACTCTGAGGATCACTAATCAAAACGAGTGCTAAAAATGCTGTTCCAATAAGATGCCCTGTGTGCGCAACTACATATCAACATTTTTTTCCATTTGAAAACGCATATACTTCTTCATCATCCTCAACAATCACATCCAGCATCGAATGTTGATAACATTAATATTAGTGAATCCGAGATTGAACCAGAGGATATGGAGTTCTCGATATACGAAATCCATGTTTCTTTGAGCCGCCAATCAACCTTCACTCAAATTTTCTACTGAGATGGTTTGCCCAGATTACCGAACTCCGTAGCGATGTGGCTTTGCTGGAAGAGAAACAAAATTCAAGCCTTTCATGGATGGGTGCTCAACATCTTTGAAGTGGTGCCAAAGATTACTTCTTTTCGGAATTGAAAGTCTTCCTTGATCAAAAAGAGGTTTGCTCTTCAATGACCCATAGACGTAGCGGATCTTATTCAAATGCTGTGGAGATACCAGATGTGTTCAATGATATCAGATCTCCGCAGGACAATTTGAACTATCTTCGCCAATGAAAGCTAACTTCATCCTGTTGCAAGTTACCAAAAATAATCTCCTTTAGCGAAGCGTGGGATTACTGGTACGTGTCCAATCATGGGAACTTCTCACAATAGAAACTCCAAAGCTGTATTACAAGGGATTGGAAATATGTTCATAAAATAACACATGAAAAGGATGAAGCACCACCATGTTGCCTATTAGTAGAGACACTTGGTTTAATAATGGCCAATCCAGGATGCAGTGGATAATGAAGAACCACGAAATGATGATGGTATATTTGCTGGGTACAAAAAATGGTTTGCAGTTTCAAACGCATATGCACTTACAGCGTTATCCTTACGCACTGCGTCTATCTATACATCTAGACGATATTGAAATACTAGAATCCGTTGGGGTCTCGAAAGGAAAAAAAAGCTTGCGGCTATAAATTTCCAAAATTCAAAACATGCATCCCGCTGCAAATCAGAGTCTCAGTAATGTCTACCTTACTTTGATGGCCCTTAACAAAAATGATCAAGTTACATGGATTTCATGTCGTATTAAAACCTCTGATTGCAACCGATTTGAAAGCATTAGAATCTCGACATTGGTGCCTAGCATTAAAAAGGAACGGTGCAGACGTAACATTACGTGAGGTGCTCGTTAACAAACCAGATGATACTTTAGCGGTACACGAATTGTTCGAAATGCTAGGACCCCAAGCTAAATTTCTTTTGCCGTCACTGCTATATCCTACGAGTAGATACATGTGAAAATGGCATAGTAGGCAGTGAATTCACAATGTTACGGACCGCCGAAAGTGTGAAGAATGATTTAATGATGCTGGAACAAAAACATCAAACTCGCTTCTGGTTGCGGAATAGTGAAACAGTGTTCCACTACACGCCGGATCATCTTTAATGCAGCTAACAATTGGGTGTTTGACCCTATACTGGTCGATATTCTTGAGGGGTGTAGGTGGCATCCTTATCAAGTCAATTTTAAATAGCTGTTAACACTAATGGAGTTATCGACGTATGCACTGTTAACAAACGTTTGAAAGATTTTGAGTTTGGAGAAGTTGAAGTGGATAATAAGCTCCTCACCAAATTTCACTAATAAATCGCACAAAGCGAAAGGAAATGCTTCACAGTGCTGAGTTAATAATCCTTTCCACTACTGCCCGGATATTCTCGCTTCAAATAGAATGGCATGCCTCTCTGATCAGATTCATTCTTAGGATAACTTACATTTCTTTTTCCAACAAAGCTACTTTTGACATGGTACGAGAGTTGAATGAAGTAACATGTGTAATCTCGGTGCTCCAGGCTGGTTTTTAAGCATCGTTTTCCAGGTGTAGACCCAATCAATAAACTTCTATCATTTATCTTACTATAGCAAAATTATAGAGAATAATGAGCCAGTAACGGTAACGTTGGTGCATAACTTTCGAAGCAAAATTCAAAGTAACCAAGGTGCAAGCAAGAAATTGGCAACAATTTCAGAAATTTAACATACAGCCTGACAAAGCGTCTTAATCTTAAGCCGGTGAACGAAATTCTGAAACATGATTATAGCGTTGATAAATTTGAGGTCACTATCATCCTCATACTATGTGTAAGGAAACACATAGATTTAAGATCTCTTTCTGTTCGGCCTACCTATAATAACTGCAGCTAATCATATTAATATCAATAATACAGCTTGAAGCTAAGTTTCATTATATAAAAAATATAAAAAATGTAATGAAAAAACTGCATGGCATTCTACTGGCGGCCATTGTTTTTAAAGGAGTATACATTTTCATGTCCAAGAATTGTCAACAATCGTGAATTCCTGCACACAGCTCAATTCTTTATGAAAGCATGTATAAGTAACCTAACATATCTAGGATTACTGGAAATCTTGTGTATGTAAGAAAAACATACAATCTCTGGAAACCGATCAATGCCACGGACGATTATATGTGGCATGTAGTCTGAAGTATTCACGTACTGAATGCAAATGATTGTGAATGTAGAAGCATAGCATGGCATCTGTCTTTCCCATTTATACATTGACTGTTCCCATGACCTATGTTTTGACCAGTCTTCCTAAATCACATCCACACTTATTACCACCAACTGAAAAACCCGATATTGCTTCGGAATCAAACGCAAATGAATGCATGCCATTAACACTGCCTCGTACCCATACCCACTGTTCTCAACCCTATTGAAAATCCCCTATCAGTATACCAAATTTGGGTTAAAATTGTTTCAGGCGTACTAGAGTTAAGAAAGGTCAAGATATAAATTAAATGGATAAGTGAGAAATGAATAGCTGCTGTTTTGTTTACTAGCAGCGAAAATAGATGATCACTCGCTCATCTTACTCATCAATGAAGACACGATAGAGCTTGGTCTCGAACTTGACCCAAGGAAAATAATTCAAGGGAGTTATCAGACGATTGAAGACACGTATGCCATTCACCAAAGAACTACACGCAGATCTAAAGAGAAGCAGTGAGGGAAAACATGGAAAAATTCGTTTGAAGCCCATTGTCAACCATCAGCATCGGCAACGAACTCAGCATCAATGTCGTGTGCATCTTCAAAAGTAAATATCTGAAATTCTAGCATATTTGGCATTTCCAATTATTATTCACACTGCTCAATTGTTAGTTTTTCTATTCACCTTCAATTTCAAGTTCGTTAAGAAGATTTCTCTTTATTTTTCTAATATTAGAACGTTACGAGGAATCCTTCTTGAGAGGTGTCAAAACATTCAGAGGAGTTCTGTACAACAAACTTCTAGCGGGAATGCAACGCCGAGATTTTCTGATGATCTCTACAATCACAATAAGTGCGTATCTGAAAAGATAGTCTTTATGCTAGAGTTTTGTTTTATTGATTCGTTGTA
>JASCZW010017505.1:0-16935 GCA_034211315.2 Aedes japonicus | reverse complement strand
GGATTCCTAGATGTCTCCAACATATCAGAATTTTTTTTTCAAGTATTTCTTAAGAAATTACCTTAAAGTTTTTGTGTTCTTTCATGTGTCCTCCGGGGACTTCTTAAGAATCACAATACATTAAAAATTCAATCACAATACTTCAAAAATTCCATCTGAAGAAAGTTTTGAAAAACTGTCGATGAAACTCCAGTAGAAACTCTTGAAAAAATCCCTGGAGTACTGCCTAGAAACTTTTAAATAATACCAATAAAAACACCAAAAAGAATATGTTAATGTCCTTTTATAGAATCTTTGGAAATTTCAATAAAATTTTCTTAAAAAATTTTCTGATAAAATTTATGGAGGAATCCCCCCAAATGATGTCCAACACTTACTAAACTTTCAGACTGTCATCTGTCACTGTAGCGTCAGTGTCAATTTTGAGGCTTTTGAGTGGACAAGCAATTGTCGAAAATCTTAAAAATCTTGGTTTATCTAAAAAATCTGTAATCTTTACATACAGATATCTGAATGAAAACAAAAAAAAAATTTGTGTCAATCTAGATGAATCTGTGCATGCGGCAACCCTGGCTGCAGCGAAATTATTCGCTGCACAGTGTGCGTGAAAGAAGGAAATAATCGAGTTCATTTTGGAGTTTCAAAAATGGTAGGCCCTGTGCCTTAATTTCAATGAACAACTTGCATTTTCCGCCACAGTAACATGGCCTACTCAGCCACACACGTAGGTGCATAGTTCAATCGACCATTGTCGTTGTCAGGTTTCTCATACCCATTGTATCTTTAAACGAACTTCAAATTGAATGCTAAGTGCATCAGTTGTTTCAAGTGGTGTTACACACTGCTTGCAAATGCTCATGAGCTCATCAACGACAATGTATCTGCACTTGTCATTTGGCACACTTGAACAAAAGCAAAATTCAGAAATAGAATGAGATGGAAGATAACTGTAATTTAACTAATACGACTTTATACATCAGATGAATCACATTCTTTGCAAGTAATCGATCCTCAATCCAAGTATCTAGTTGGGAAACAAACCAAACAACGGAATGTGACCAGATTTTCTGCTACCGTTGCACGGGCACAGTTCACTCTGGATAATCATAGAGGTGAAAACTGGTTGATTCCGTTTCCAATTGGGGATTCTTTACTCCCGTTGCAGCACGTTCAGTCGGAGATTGTAAATCCCGACCAGGACTATCATTACATGCAAATCTTGTCTACTTGGTCTGCTGCGGGCGAGGGCGTCAGTGGTTCAGTTTTGCAATGTGTGAACTATTCTGGGCCAGAACATACGGAACGAATATCCTATAATCAAATCGCGCGATCCTCAACCAGAGAGCTCATCAGGCATTATAACGGAATTTCATCACGTGTAGCCCACGAGTGCCAAGTGATTTCGTTTAAAGTAATGACGCCAGTGATCTGTCAATGGCAAATTCACAGAAGATCAGAGGTGATCTTGATAGGCACTTATTAATCCTACCACAAGGGCCAATTCTGAGACAATAAAACCTCCCTGCTTCCGACCTGTTCCGCTTAGTTAACACAGTTCCGTCGATCATGAACATCCTGAAGCTGGAAGCTGATGGCAAGTTGTGAAAATGATACTCATACTACTGGTGATTTTTCTAGTGCTAAGTGTTATGCAATACATCCGGTTTCAACGAAACGTATCATTTGCAAAGAATATCCCGTCAGTGGAACCGGTTTACCCAGTCATTGGAAATGGATTATTGTTTCTGGGAAAAAGTGGTGAAGAACTGTTCAAAAACTTTGCGCAAGCGTTGAGCCATCCGGCCAAACTGTTTCAAATATGGTTGGGATTCGTTCCACTGATTTGCACCAACGATCCGGGCGTTGCGCAGAAAGTTCTAACCCAGTGTCTCGAGAAACCATTTCTGTATGATTTTTTCAAACTCGATCATGGACTGTTCTCCGCGCGATGTGAGTTTGTGATTGGGAAGGAAGGTGAAATTTGTAGTTGAAGAACATAATTTGAGTCCCGTTCACAGATCACGTCTGGAAGAATCAACGAAAATCTTTGAATCCCACGTTTAACCAAAAAATCCTCAATGGATTCCTGCCTACGTTCGACCAGTGCGCTCGGAATTTGGTTCAGAGACTGCAATCCTGTCCGGAAGGAGAACCGGTCAAGATCATCGACTACACGTTACGCTGTACACTGGAAATGGTTTGTGGAACCACGTTCGGGGCTGATATAAACAAAAATCCCGGAGCGGATAAGCTGTCCGGATTGATAACCGAGTGAGAATGAGTGATGTCTGTGATGGAAATAGACAATTATCAAGTTGTTATTGTTTTTTTCCTAGAATTTTCCACTTGGCTTCCAAGCGAGTTCTAAAGATGCATTTGTTCTGGGAGAGAATTTATCGAATGACTAGCGATTATCGACATGATGTGGATCTGAGGAAGGAAGCGTACCACTATGCAGATAAGGTAAGAATGTTGAGAATTCGAATTTAGAGAATGGGATAACGTGACTTATTGAACTACCAATAGTAATAAAGACTGTATTCGATGAAATTTGGACACACAAAATAGGTCACCAAAAATAATCCTCGTGCCCGATTCTTTTCAAACTTTCTGGAAATAAAGTACTACTAAATGGTTAAGTTTTGACATCATTGGTTTATTGAACCTCTTCTCCCAACCCAAATGCCCGCACCTTTGCTTTGACCCCTTTTATCAAATTTTGGGCAATGGTAGGACCGACTTGCTTACTTACTTTTAACCACACTTTCTTTAGTTCAAGTTCATTTTCTATCAGTTTTGGAGTTTTAACGAGCTTTGCCCTTCATGATTGCCCAAAATTTTTCAATTGGACGAAGTTCCGGAGTGTTTGGAGTGGTTGACGTCTTTGGTACAAAACTACATTATTATCTTTGTACCAGTCTAAGACGGGCCGGGCCGGGCATAGTGAGCAGGATGCCAAATCCGGCCAAAACAGTGTCGGGCCATCGTGAGATCTCAAGAAGAGCAGAAGTCGTTTTTGGAGGCATTCGTCCTTGTAGATTTGTCCGTTGACGTTCCCAGAGGTGATGAAGGGCTGACTCATTTTGCCACATCCGCAGATCAGCTTGCCAGACAAGGATTTTTTTAAGCGAATTTCGACAGTTTCTTCTTCCGTACACTCTCCGGAACGGCCAACTTAGAGGTGGCGACATAGTGTTCCTGTCCTGGCATTTGTTTGGTGTCGGCTTTAATGTAGGTTTCCATCGTCCATCACAATGCAGAACGGTTTTGTGAGCCACTCCTGTACAGTTTCTTGCACGAGTTTTGGCCATCGAGTTCTGTTTATCGCTCCAGTTCGGTGCCTTCTGGACCTTTGGTACACATGTAATCCAGAACGTTTCATTGTTTTCTGCACAACACAAACTGAAACTTTGCCTTTTTTCGCAACATCCCTGATCGAAATGTTGGGATAACGCTTAAATTGGTTCAATACCATCCTGGCCTTCTCCGGATTTGATGTGCCACGTTTTTTGCCTCGACCATTTTTCCGCTTGGTTGTCTTACGGTCCTTGAACGTTTTGATCACATGAGATACGGTTCAATGTGCGATTCCGAGCTGTTCTCCGATCCATCGATGAGAAGCGTTTGGGTTTTCGAAGTGAGTGCCCAAAATTTGTTGGCGCACTGCCCTAGTAGCACGCATGTTGCCATTCGGTTAAGATAACATAAATATGACTTACTAAGTCATAATCAAGTTACTACAACTAATTATGACCACAGTGTGTTACTTGGGTGTTTCTTCATTCGAAGCCATCATTGAAATCACTCGACCGATTTTCACGAAACTCATTACACAATTGACGCAACACAATGAAATACATTCAGTTAAAATTTCAAAAAATTTTACCCACACGATAAAAAGTTACGAACAATTGCGTGTGTCCAAATTTCATCGAATACAGTCTTTAACAGATATATTGAAAATAGCAATCCATAATGATTCTTAGTTAAATTGAACGGAACGAAAATAGGATAGGGAACGGTTTAATCAGGAGTGACTGTTTTAATCAGTTGTTAGGAAATAGGTCTAAAATTCCTACATTTTCCGAATTATTTCACATTGAATGACACGAACTTTAAATCTATCTATCGGGCTAATGATTCGATGTATAAGTCATAATTAATAGCCAATTTTTTACTGACATTTTGAAGATTTAAATTACATCATTTAGAAAACCATCAGTTTCCTACCTCTAGAAGAAGTTGTTCGCGTGTACCGGAGGGAATGTCTTCATCAGCTCCTTTTCACTTCTAGGTTTGTTGCCACAATGTAATGTTGAACTTTGAGTAAAATCTGTTTCATGTTTAGATAATCTGAAATCGTTATTTATTTCAAGATTCTTCCAGTCATTTGAGATTGATCTATGCATATGGTCATATTGTCCATCATCTGGCACTATCATATGCAATAATAAAATATGTTCTGAAGCTGTCCAACAGTACTCAACGATAAATAATGCTTCGTTGTTGAGCGGCAGCGATGGCATCACTGTTACTTTTGAGAGAGCCTATCGTTCCTTTCTTCTTTGTTAACCATGGTTACAGAAATAATCCAGTTGAAAAAGAAGAAGACATCGAGCGCAGCATAAATTCGATCAGCTCCATGTTGAAGCTATAGGACGAACGTTTTGAAATGCTTCTAATAAATTCAAATAAAATTTTATTTAAAAGCGGTCTGTTGTATGATGTAAGAAAAATCCTAAACTGCAAAATAGGGGCATTATTTTGATTTATTTTTTATTTTGCTGAAAATGGCTTTATTGAGTAGTTATGGATTTTTCTTACATCATACAACAAACCGCTTTTAATTAGAATTTCATTTGAATTTTTTATAAGCATTTTAAAATGTTCGTCCTAAACTTTAACATGGGAGCTGTCAGATTTATCACCACTCAGTGTCTTCTTCTTTTTTCAACCTGGATTCTTCCATAAGCGCACCAGTATTGTAATGCGAAGCCTGCTGTCTCGTACATTCGTTTGTTTTTAAACGGAGCATCCCGTTTGTCGTCATAGTCGCTTTGTCTAACATATCCGTGAGAGTAAATGAAACAAGAAACACACATTGCCATTTGCAGCAAATCGTGAACTGGCCTGATTCATTTATGTTCAGATGCGGAGCTGAGGAAAACATGTTCATGATCGGAAATCAATCGCGGCATGCTTTCATTAAGTCCCTGCAATTGGTAACTTTATTCCATGGCTATGGAATTATGTAAGTCTTATGCTCGTGTTTAAGGATATTTTTCTATAGGTCAGAAGTAAGCAGAGGGGTTAACGTCAAAATATTGGCAGTTCTAATTATAGATTACATAGGGCTTCATCAAATATCCCAGGTGCTGAACAAACTGCTTAAACCCCGTCCCGTACATCCAGTATAAAAGGAACATTGGTCGTGGGCAACGCATTACAAAATTTATATTTTTATTAGCAACACATCAATTCGCTTTGAAAAATTCAATGTGTACGTCAGAAGCTCTGAAGTGTATAAGTGGTTAAATGTGAGATTGAAGTCCGAAAAAGTTCAATAGCTCGAACCGAGGCTTCCAGCGAGATAGTTTTAGATTTGAACGATTTAGCCACTCTAACAAGTTGAAATTATTGGAATAACAACCCTACAGTTGCTTATGTCATTTTCGGTTATTGCCAGTTAGGTTCGCTTACACGCTATTTCTAAACAACCCAAATTTGAGTACGATGCTGACTCCAATTCGTCGGAAGTATAGCTACCAAAAGTGAGTAAAGATAATTTGTAGTGGTAAGATGACACACAATCAACATCGGCGCGAATCCCATCGATGTTTACTAATTGTCAACGTGTTACTCCTACCCATCTTTACTCACTTTTGGGAAGCCATACTTCCGACGAATTGGAGTCCATCGTACTCAAATTTGGGTTGCTTAGGAATAGCGTGTAGGTCCGCCCTAACAGCTGTCAAAGCTTTTTATTCAGTCGGGTCGGATCTGGATCAGCTCTGGATCCAACCCTACATCGATGAAGTTCACTCCCAACTTTTTTCGAAGTCCAACCTGGATTCACCAATACACAAACATGAACTGTCAAAATAGAATGTTTCTGTTAGTTGATGTTTATACTTTGCCCTCATACCATCATACTGAATCGATTCTGGATCCGTTTTCGTTCGGTAATTGCGAGTCAGAGTCAGACCTGACCCAGGTTTAAAACCGAAAACGACATTAGATTGTCGAGGCAATCAGCGGTACCGCAATGAAGCAATTGTCACTCACACTCATTTGCACGGCTTCGTTTGATTCATAGAACGCGTGGTAATCAAGAAGAGCAAAGGGAAAGGGAATCCAAAAAGCAGAGGGAGAGGAAATCCGATGTCGAGTGAAAATGGCAGCATAATTAATCATCAATTAAAAGAGAGATTTGAGCAATAAAAAATGAAAAAAGTGCCATTAAATTATTAAGGCCTGTGCCAACAAATAATGTGTGATCAGCATTAAAAATTTAGGAATGAGCAATAAAAGATGAGAAAAGATCTTCGGATAATCTAATTGTGACCGGTAAATCTGTCAAATAAAGCAACAGCTATTAGTATATGTGCAATTAAATATGGCAGTATTTCCGCCAAATTATGTAATTTGAGCACTAAACTATTCGCATATGTCTTTTAATTTTGTTGGATTTTCCCATAAAAACAGTAAAATGAGCAATGGATATTTATATGGTTATTTATTTATCCATTGCTCATTTTACTGTTTTTATGGGAAAATCCAATAAAATTGAAAGACATATGCGAATAATTTAGTGCTCAAATTACATAATTTGGCGGATATACTGCCATATTTAATTGCACATATACTAATAGCTGTTGCTTTATTTGATAGATTTACCGGTCACAATTAGATTATCCGAAGATCTTTTCTCATCTTTTATTGCTCATTCCTAATTTTTTTAATGCTGATCACATTACTATTTGTTGGCACAGACCTTAATAATTTAGTGGCACTTTTTTCATTTTTTGGTGCTTTTTCTGAATTACTAAGTGCAGGTAAATATTTTAGTCAGTGAAAATACAAATAAAGGGTGTATTCGATAAAAATGGCACACAGAAAATCTTCTGCAGGACAGGACAGGACAGGACAGGACAGGACAGGACAGGACTCTCGTGCTTACATTTGAAATCTGTGATAGGAAGGTACTGTGCATTTAGTAAAATTAGCCTGCAAAACGAAATTATAAGACATCACCTTTTATTTTGTCTTCTTTTAAAAGTTTAAAAGTGTCAACGAATAACGTTTGATAATTAAATTGATACGCGGGAAAATTTCCAACCGATTGAAGTGAATATCTTAAAAATCTATCGAGCATGTATCAGGTTATAAGCATTAAATTTGTAACGATATTTCGTGACGGTCGCTTATTTTTAGATTTTCAAATGACACCCTACCCTTGCCGTAAGACGTAGTCTACGTCAAAAACATAGAAAAGTGAAAAAAAAATTGAACGTTTAAGTGAAATGTTAAGAATTGTTGATGTTGATTGATTATTCTGAATAGTAATTTGCCAAAAATTCAATCAATAAGGGTAGTTAAAAATCTACAACATCAGTCTGTGTCCCATCCAGATGGGATTATCTTCAGGCATGTTTCACCTCGTAAAGGGTGATACGGTCAAAATTTGGTCAAGGGAAAACGCGTGTAAATCGGTGAAATCGTTCATTTAAAAAATCAAATTAAATTTCTTTTTCAATTTCAATTAGTATAAAATTCAGGAAAAATATTCAGTTAGGCTTCCGCTTTTCCAAATCCGAATTGCCGGGCCTTACGCTTGACCCCTGCCATCAGATTTTGTACAGCCACCTTGTCCACCTTCTTCGCCGCAGAAAGCCAGTTTGCCTTGAACTGCTGCTCGTCCTTAGCAGTTTTTTTGGTCTTCTTTAGGTTTCGCTTGACAATAGCCCAGTATTTCTCAATTGGGCGGAGCTCTGGCGTGTTGGGAGGGTTCTTGTCCTTGGGAACCACCTGCACGTTGTTGGCGGCGTACCACTCCATGGCCTTTTTACCGTAATGGCAAGATGCCAAATCCGGCCAAAACAGTACGGAACAACCGTGTTTCTTCAGGAAAGGCAGCAGAAGTTTATTCAAACACTCTTTCACGTAAATTTCTTGGTTGACAGTCCCGGAAGCTATGAAAATGCTGCTTTTCAAGCCACAGGTACAGATGGCTTGCCAAACCAGATATTTCTTTGCGAACATTGACAGTTTCGTGTGCTTGAAAATATCTGCTACCTTTCCCCTTCCTTTTGCCGTATAAAACTCCTGTCCCGGAAGCTGCTTGTAGTCGGCTTTGACGTAGGTTTCGTCGTCCATTACCACGCAGTCAAACTTCGTCAGCATCGTCGTGTACAGCCTCCGGGATCGCGTTTTGGCCGTCGTATTTTGTTTATCATCGCGATTTGGAGTCACTACCTTCTTGTAAGTCGATAGTCCGGCTCGTTTTTTGGCTCGATGCACGGTTGTATACGATACACCCAGCTTATTTGCGGTATCTTGGAGAGATAGGTTAGGGTTTCGCTTGAAACTACCGGCAACTCTCTTTGTCGTCTCAGCGGCTTCCGGTTTTCGATTTCTCCCCGATCCAGACTTCCTGGCTGTCGACAAACGTTCCCCAAACACTTTAATTACATTTGTAACGGTTGATTTGGCAACTTTCAGCGATT
Organism: Aedes japonicus; assembly: GCA_034211315.2. Classification (NCBI taxonomy): domain Eukaryota; kingdom Metazoa; phylum Arthropoda; class Insecta; order Diptera; family Culicidae; genus Aedes; species Aedes japonicus. The sequence continues at coordinate 8,209 of JASCZW010017505.1, read as the reverse complement.
TTGCCAACTTTGCGTGCGAGTAGCTCGGATTTTCGCGATGCGCGAGCAAAATTTTGATACGCTGCTCTTCTTGCTTGGACGGCATTTTGACAACTGAAGAGTGAATTCCAAAATCAAAATAGGAGCAACATTCTACACACACACACCTTTAAAATGAGGGGTGTTCAGGTTTATTAAATGCAAAATTGAAAGAAATACGTCAAGTTGATATTGACCAAATTTTGACCGTATCGCCCTTTATACGGCATTGCTTTCCCGTATACTATCGTATAAACTCTCTTCCTGATGATGATGATTATGTAATACTAACATTTATTGTAGCAAGGTAACTTTCCATAGCAGTGGAATAATCTGAAAAAAGATTTGATCAGGATCCTATTGTTGTTTGTGATCATCAAGCTCCTGTATGATGGGCCAAAATGTTTGGGGAATCGAGCCCTCTATTGACAGAATAAGCCCAATAGATGGGGTCAAAGAGAACGTCCTCGTTCTGTGAAATGCTAACAATAGAGAGGAGGCAGATCCATGTCCCTCCTTTTCCCCGTTATGTTATTTAATATTTAGTTTAATTTGTATACAAAATATGAAGATATCATGAAACAATGGGGTGACCCCGGTGTAATGGTTAGCATCCATACCTCTCACGTCAAGGTCACGAGCTCGAATCTCACTCCCGGACAAGTTACAAAAAATGCGTATGATTGTTATATGGTTGAAAAGATACAGACAAATTTTGGTGTGCTATTTTGAATGAAAACACTCTTAAGATTACATTGAATCGATCCATTTCAAGACGCTCTGCCTTCCAGATCATTCAGGATGCTATAGTTCGTCGGAAAGAAGGCGCTGCCGAGAATAGCGACACCGAATGCGATGGCTATCGGAAGCCGCAGATATTTGTCGACCAGCTTCTTGGTCACCAGGATGGCAGAAAATTCACAGAAATCGAAATTCTACACAATGTTTACACGATGATTGTTGCGGTAAGTTTCCTACGTTCCCCGAACAAAATTTTATAACACTCGCAACTTCCGTCCTTACAGGGTAGTGACACCTCCGGAAACGAAATGGGCTATATATCCCTCATGCTAGCCTTACATCCAGATCTGCAGGAAAAAGTATACCGTGAAATTTTGGAAGTATTTCCAACCGATACCGAATTCACCTGGGACAACCTTCGTCGACTTGAGTACATGGAAATGTTCATCAAAGAGTGCCTACGGCTGCTTCCGATTGGCCCGCACATTATGCGACAGTCAACATCGGATATCGAGCTAGATGGTGTCGTGGTGCCACCTGGCAACATTCTGGTTGTCAGCATCTACAACATACACCGGCGGACGGACATCTGGGGACCGAATGCGGACAAGTTTGATCCGGAGAATTTTTCCGCGGAGCGAAGTGAAGGACGGCACCCGTTTGCATTCATCCCGTTCAGTGGAGGCAATCGAAACTGCATTGGATCTCGTTACGCAATGTACAGCATGAAAATCATTTTGGTGCATCTGTTGCGAAGCTTCAAATTGCTAACTCACCAACGAATCGAAGACGTTCGGTTTCAGTTTGAAGCTTTGTTGAAGATGTCACGTGAACCGGAAATCTTCTTGGAACAAAGGTATCGATCGACTGTACTTCCGGAGTGAATAAATGTTGTTGGTTAAGCTACTTTATTTAGTTAAGCTATTTTATAGTATTGAATCAGTATCAAAAAAATTAACAGATGTTTTGTGACTTCTTTCTCGTCAGGATTCAGGTAGGGCAGAGTTTCCTCTGATTGTTTTGTCTAGTTCAAATGTCGTTCCCGTCTACTTTTAGAAAATTTGGGTATTTTACAACAAGATGACGATGCTCCCGCCCCACGTACCCCTACAAAGGTTCGAGCTAGACGATTTATCTATGAGATAATTTTATCTAATAAAAAACAATTCAATTAGTCATGCAAAACAAAAAACGAACTGATTTCATCTACAGAAGTAAACTTCTTCCAAAACTGTTCATTTGCTTTACAGCGATATACTTGTGAAAAGCTATTGATGTCAACCACAAATGTTCGCAAGTAATCCCAGCGATCAGAAAATCCTATTACAATTCAAAACACAGAATACTGTAAAAGGAAATTATCAAAAGACAAGCCAATATCCGATCCTGCCCGCTACAGAGTCAATGAAATTCCAACACTAATGGAATCGCCACCTTAGTTTTGAGCTGACCAAGGATATCCCCAATCAGAGCAATCAGGAAAATTGATAAAGAATTCCCCGACAATCAGCCAGACAAGTAACTATTATTTCATGGCATCTTCTCAAGTCAAATATTTGTTTATAAATTCAAAAAGAAGTCCTTTATACCTGTATACCGCGCCGGAGGCTCAAACTTTTGAAGACTACACAAAAAATAAAAACTACTTTAAAATATAATAACAAAATATAAACTTTGAATCCATCATCATCATCATCGAGGCGAAAAATATAGTTTGTTTGTGTCCCATGATAAAAATAGAACATTTAACAATAAACCATACAAAAATATCCGTTGTAATAAAATCGTCAAGATACAAAATTAGTCAAGAGTAAAAACTTAACAGAGTAGCTGAACAAAAGGCAGCTTTGATGTGTGAACTACATTGTCTCTTAAAATCTGTTAGTGTTGCTGCACGGTTGATGTGTATAGGCATCGAATTGAAAACATTTTTCCTTAAAAAAAAAACGAATTTTGTGAAGCTCCGTAAAAAAAACTATGGTGTTCTAACATCATCCGCGTTTCTAGTGTTATATCTATGAATATCACTTCCTCTTTCAATTCGATTACACAAATATCGAGGCAGTAAACCGTTTATTACTTTAAAAATGAACACCATTGTCAAATACAGAATTCTCTGCTTCACCGATAGCCACTGTAGGGCATTTAACAAAAAAGGATTCGATTGTTTAAATTTGTATTATAAACGTCAATATTTAGTTTTATTTAAGACATTCACATTTGATAATCTAGAAATTGTAGGTTAGTCTACTTAGTTTTTTTTTGTAAATATTTCCCGCAAATCTTCACCGCTTCTCAGATTTCATTAATTGAAGGAACTCAATTGGTTATGAGATCCTGAGTAACATTCTCCCTCGTGCAGCTACAAAAAATGTGTACCGCGTGGTTATCACCAAACGGATATGCTATACGAATGCGTTCAGCGACCCGCCTGAAACCCTTTAATGATCTTTCTACTTTACTTCTTTCTCGGGTTTCCCGAAGGCATGCGTTGGTCGGGTAGATATTTTACTAAGTAGACTAATTTACAATTTCTAGATTAACAAATGTGAATGTTCTAAATAAAACTATATATTGATGTTTATAATACATATTTAAAGCAAACGATTTTATGAATTACTATTAACAATTTTCGACATCATCATCTCAAATAGAAAAGGCTTGTAGAAACACCCCGCGTGATGTCTGCCATCTGAGAAATATACAAGCTACTCTCCAACACACCAAATCTGCCATCGACAAACTAAACTATTCTACATCGCCAACTCATGATGGTATTCCTTCGTGTATATTTAAAAGATGTTGTGACGTTCTTTACACCCTTTGACGCTTCTTTTCAACATGTCATTGCGAGAGTGCAAGTTTCCTTCTGTTTGGGAAAATTTCCATTATGTTCCGGTGCATAAAAAGGCGATAAGCAAAACGTCGAGAATTATCGAGGAATAACTTCATTGTGTGCCTGTTCGAAGATTTTTGAGATTATTATTAACGAAATGTGTTGTTTGATTCTTTTAAACGTTACATATCTTCGGATCAACACGGATTTTACCCCGAGATGTACTTCAACGAACCTTGTGCAGTTTACTTCTTTCTGCTTGCGGACGTTAGATCTCACGCACAAGTTGACGCTGTATATACCGACCTGAAAGCTGCATTTGATCGTGTTGATCATGGGATCTTGCTTGAACGTCTTGAAAGACTCGGTGTTTCTAGGAACTTAACCTGCTGGTTCAGATCGTATCTTACGGACCGGAAGCTTATGGTAAATATTGGACGTGAATCTTCCAAACCATTCACCAGCCTATCAGGCGTACCACAAGGAAGCAACTTAGGGCCTCTGCTGTTTTCCATATTCATCAATGAGTATCGGAGACTGCCTCGAATTACATGTGCTAATTGATCGTTTTTCTGAGTGGTGTACCAGAAATATGCTCACTTTGAGTATCCATAAATGCCACATCATTTCATTCCACAGAAAATTAAGACCAATAATACATGACTATAATATTACTGATCAACCTCTTGAGCGTGTCCAGAAAGTACGTGATTTAGGAGTTATCCTTGACCCAGCACTGACCTACCGATTGCATTACAACGACATAATCTGCAGAGCTAACCGACAGCTTGGATTTATTTTTAAAATAGCAAACGAATTCCGCGACCCTCTCTGCCTTCGGTCTCTTTACTGCGCTCTGGTGCGGTCTATCTTAGAATCCAATGCCGTGGTTTGGTGCCCGTACCAGTCATGTTGGATTGATAGGATCGAAACAATTCAACGAAAATTTATAAGATACGCCCTCCGTTCTCTGCCATGAGACAACCCTCTCAATCTACCACCATACGAAGATCGATGTAGGATACTGGGCATAGAGACTTTGGAGAAACGAAGAAATTCCGCGCAAGCAGTATTTGTAGCTAAAGTCCATTTGGGAGATACAGATTCGTCGGAAATCCTGGCACAGCTAAACATCTACGCACCAGAAGAATCCTTCGACAACGAGATTTTCTGCATCTGGAGTCCCGTCATGCTATGTATGGTCAGCATGATCCAATACGATTCATGTCAGCTAGCTTCAACCAATCGTACATGCTTTTTGATTTCAACGCTTCTGCTGCTACATTCAAGCGTAAGCTTTCGGAAGAGCATTGAGAAAAAAGAAGAAATTATAAATGTTTAATTTTAATCTATGTTCAAACTATGTATTCTGTTTAGGTTTTAAGTTGTAGTAAATAATTTAGAAAAGATATGGGGTTTTTCGCCTCCATGATACGGTATCTGCATGCGGCCGAATCATGCAGGCTTTTCCCCATCAAAACTTCATTAAGACTGCTAGTCAGATGAAAAATTGAAACAAATAAACAAATAATAAACAAATTTACACAAAAAATAACAAGTCACTATCGTATCCGCTACATCATAACACACGTAAAGTTACAAAAATTTGATTGGCCTTGATATGGACATAGCAACAACCAATCAAATTTTCGTAAACCAAATTTTGCTTAGGATCAATCTATTGTTTTATCGGAGTCATATAGATTCATCGTTGACAGAAGTCAACTCCATCTCTGTTTACAGATTACGAATTCAAACAAACGCATCTGCCACTTTCGGTCTCCGGTCTCCAGCAATAAACAAAGGTATATTGATCCAACCAAAATTAGGGCTTAAGGAAACAAGAAAAGTTAACCGCGACATAACAAAGATTCTAGAAAATTTAACAAAAAAACTGTTGTCTGAATTTTAATAGAAGATTCTTGTTGATGTCCGCATTCATACGAAAAAAAAAACACTCAGAGTTGTCGACTAAAACTCTGAGCAAGCACATAAAAACAACTAAAATGTATCTTCTTAAACCAGGCCAATGCCGATAAATGAAGACAACACTTACGAAAATTTCCACCGCTGTGGACAAAACTGTGAGTCCCGTTGGCAACTTCCACCACAGCTCATAGCGAGAAACGAGATTCCAACTTTCTTCTACGAAAATTTACCGATTTTATTTCCGATAAGCCGACACAGTAATTATTAACTGCGATTTACGCTTAACGAGATATAAAAACAAATATACTTTACTTCTTGACAGCATTTTCAACGCCAGGAATTTCCGACTGCAAAATTCTGAAAGAGTAAAAAAATGATCACGAGACCCAACCATTCATACAACCCTCGCACCAAATTATTTAAGTTAACTCAGAGCTAGGACAGGACCTGCCAGCTGTTAGTGCAAAAACAAGACCATTAACCTTTTTATTGGTCGCTTTGACAACCACCTCTACCGCCTCCGTCGAGTTATGTTACAAGCAGGCAGTTTGTTGTTGGTTTGGCGGTGTTGCTAGTAGTCACTGCTTTTTCACTTTTTTCGTTTGTGACAACTAGAACAAAGTTCACTTTTGCAGCAGTTTATTTTAAATCAGTTCGAAATGAAGTGTAAAGCGATAAATTGTAGTCGCAATGACGTGTCACATCCTGGTCTCCATTTTCATCGGTTCCCGAGAGATCCAATCGTTCGCCGGAAGTGGGTGAAGGCCTGCATTGGGAACGCACGTGAGGAAGACATTCTCTTGCTCAAGATTTCTCCCCACAGCAGAATTTGCAGCGTAAGCATCAATGAAATTCAATGAAACCTTATCAATTAACGTTTAGTTTGATGCAGGTTCATTTCCCGAACGACAAAAGAAATGTTTTTAATTACTTTATTTTCAATGGGATTACTGTGTAAACATATCTGGCAACACTGGAGCGACCCCCGTATCATAGCAATCATAAATTTATAAGAGGTCATCTGTCTCTGAGCTGGCAGGTCCTGTCCTAGACTCAGAGCGAAGTCTCACTGACTCTTGCTTCAGCTAGCTTTACCAGTCTACCATGTATACAATGTCATCAATCAAAAGAACTGTCAAAAATGGCCTGCATCTAGTAGTGATTGCTGAAGCGTTGGAAAAATCAAAAACAAATCGCGGAAAATTTAGTGGAAATGCGTTCGATGGTAGCGTATTTCATCAGGAAATTAGCGGACCACCAATATTTTAAGGATTTAGGCGAGTATTATTGCGAATATCGTTCCAAAACGAAGATGTAAGTAGGTATCCTGTTTTGTTTTTGTTTCAGGTGCGAATCGAATTCAGTAAGTATATGGAGGATATTTCGATTTGCAGATTTACAGAAACGGACGGATAAAAATGACGGAAACTGAAACTAAACGGAATGCAGAAGAGAAAACAAATGAACCAAACTCGGACATGGAACTATTGATGGGCAGATGTGTTTTTTACTGACGTCTATCTGCTGCTGCTGTATGCTGCTACATGACATCTATACATATGCTCACATATACATATGCTGCTACTGCTCTTTCTTTCTTTCTTATATGCTGCTGCTGCTGCTGCTGCTGCTGCTGCTGCTGCTGTAACAACAACAACAGCAGCAGCAACATCTGCTGTTTGTTTGCTGTTGCTTCTTTTTTTTTTTTTTTTTTTTTTTTTTTTTTTTTTTTTTTTTTTTTTTTTTTTTTTTTTTTTTTTTTTTTTTTTTTTTTTTTTTTTTTTTTTTTTTTTTTTTTTTTTTTTTTACAATACCATACCATACAATAACAACAACAACAACGTACTAACAACAACAACCAGCAACAATAACAACAACAACAACAACAACAACAACAACAACAACTAGCAACAACTGCTGCTACTAACAACAACTAGCAACAACAACAACAACTAGCAACTAGCAACATCCCTACATGCGTACGTAAACAACAACAGCAACTAGCTAGCAACCACAACCAACAACAACAACAACTACTAGCAACAACTACTACTAAACAACCAACAACCACGCTGCTGCTGCTGCAGCAGCTGCAGCTGCTGCAGCTGCAGCACCACTGCTGCCTGCTGCTGCTGCTGCTGCTGCTGCTGCTGCTGCTGCTGCTGCTGCTGCTGCTGCTGCTGCTGCTGCTGCTGCTGCTGCTGCTGCTGCTGCTGCTGCTGCTGCTGCTGCTGCTGCTGCTGCTGCTGCTGCTGCTGCTGCTGCTGCTGCTGCTGCTGCTGCTGCTGCTGCTGCTGCTGCTGCTGCTGCTGCTGCTGCTGCTGCTGCTGCTGCTGCTGCTGCTGCTGCTGCTGCTGCTGCTACTGCTACTACTACGTTCCTTGTTTTAATAAAACTTTTACTCAGTGAATCCCACAGTCGATTCCTTAGGAATGTCAATAATCTTGAACACATTGTTTATCAATATATACCTGTTTAGTTGGATTTATATTGAAGCGCAGTTACGGCTTACTATAAACTGGAACGCATAGAATAGGAGTTGCAGCCAAGATGAAAAAAATATATAAACACTGCTGGCGAAAAATGGATACAACGGATATCCTAGTACTTGGTGAGACAATTCAAAATGATGATGCCAATTAGCGCTTTAAGCCACACGAAGCCGGTTGACCTGATCAACGACGC
>JASCZW010017504.1:0-16947 GCA_034211315.2 Aedes japonicus | reverse complement strand
TTTAATGCCAATACTATGAGTATTAGTGAAAATAATAAAATTATAATATCAGTATACGGTATTATGATATCATAAACTGTCAATACAATGCTATAATTTTATTAACAGTGTATAGTTATCGCGCATGGTTTGCTTTTTTTTTTTTTAATTTGTTGCCGTATGGCGGAGTCGTCACCTGGTGTCAAGTCAATGTCGTTCAGCTTAGGTCCGGCACATCGAGCAGTTTACTTGTGTTGGAAGCAAAAATATTGTAAACATTGCTGAGCACATGGGTAATGACGTCAAACTATCATAACGTTCCATACTTTGAGCTAATAGTTTGACATCACCATAATCAGCTGTTCCGTGTAAAAAGGTAAACATTGAGACGAAACACAAACACCACGAACAATCACGAATACCAATAAGCCAGAACCAATACGGACAATCTGTCAAACTAACAAGTACACTCCAAAATGAATTTACTCTTAATCACATTATTGTCAAGATAACTGTTTTAATCTTGAATTAGTGGTATTATAATACGATTTAATGCGAAAATTAAAGATGTCTCCCCCCTAGGTTTAAACTGTTTTCAAAAATTAATCACTGTTCTACTTGTCTTAAATGTATTTCTACATCTTAACCTGTTTGTACTTAGATTTTCTATCTAATATTGATGCAATACAAACTCCTAGATATTTTATAGTATCATGAACCTTGAAACATTTTTCATTTAAGACTAGTTCTGCGGGATGCTGTGCCCCAATAAATAAGGCATCGTAATAGTAATTGACATATGTCATAATTTAGCTCTAAGCCAACATCTGCTAACTGTTCTATCACTTCCTTAAGAATACATTTCATTTCCTTCTTAGATGTCACATCATCAGTTATAGATCATCTGCAAAAGCTAGTTACAATGGCAATTTAATGCAACCTAGATCCATTAGCCCAAAAATTCTTCGATCTCTTTTTGAGTTACAAATGTTACTTTCGACCTTTTGACTATCTTGTCTAGAATTTCCTCAACCCGTTCCTTCGTTTTACCAATCCGATCTAGAAAACAATCAACCAAAACATGTCGATTGCTATGGTCATAAACTAGACTACTAGCAGGTTATGAGAAAGGCGTACACGACTAAACTTTTAGTTTGCCGTTGATCTTTAGATTAGCAATGTGTAGTTCTTATTTCATTTACTCGCACGGAGATGTTCGACAAAGCGACTGTGTCTGCAAACGGGATGCTTCGTTTGAAAACAAACAAATGTAAAAGACAGTAGGCGTCACGTTACAATATTGGTGCGCTATGCCCATGGTTAACAAAAAAGTGAGGAAACATGGACTCTCTCAATAGCAACAGTGATCGCTGCCACTCAATAGCAAAGCAGTATTTATCGTTCAGTATTGTTGTACAGCTCCGACACATTTTTTTTCCATTTTATATGATAGTGCCAAATGTTAGACAATAATAGTCAATTATAAGCATAAATCAACGTCAAATGACTGGAATAAACATGAAATAGTTATTACAGATCATCTAAATATGAAATAAATTTCAACTCAATGTTCAACATGACATTCTGGCAACAAGCCGAGATGAGAGAAAGAGCGGATGAAGGCAATCCCTCCGGTACACGCGTCCAAATGCAAAAGACACCAAGGCAAAATTTGAGCGAACTCCTTCAGCGAACTGAAGGTTTTCCAGATGATGTATTTTAAATCTTCAAAATGACAGTAATAAATTGGTGATTGAACAGGATTTATACATCAAATCATTAGCCAGATAGAAAGAGCTTATGTTCGTTTCATTAACAATGAAACAATTGAATGAGTTTGAGCCCTTTTTCCTAACAACTGATTAAAGCAGTAACACCTGATTAAGCCGTTCCTTACCCTATTACTACCGCTTACTCATCTTCCTCTCATTACTAGCATCATTTGTTGCATAATTGTGTGCAAAATTCCACACCTATTCCTGTACGGTGCAACTTTTAGAAAAGGACCTTTTCGTCCAATGACGTCTATATAAGGTCTTGTCCCGTAACCACAACGATATTAGTGAAATGAGTCAAATTCACTCATGACACTAATACCACTGCACTCCTTGCGCACGAAAGCTCGGAAAGTGCTACGCCATACTATTTATTTTGATTCGTTTGCTCCGTGATTGTTTATTGTATGCGCTATATTTTATTTTTCAACCGATTCCAGTCTACCGATGATGGAAAATTGGCTCTATATTGCTACTCGATTGTCAAGTCCCAGAGTTTGAAAGTTTGTGTGGCAAAAATTCAATTACCCGAGTTAAATTCTTTATAATGACCCATGTTTTCGGGAGGAAATGCTTTTGCTCAATAAATGGCATTTGTGTCATGATTTTTCCCAAAATTCAGCATTTATAATTTTTTTATCTGAACCTATGCCCATCAATAGGAAGTTCAATAGTATTACGTCATCACTCGTCGGCTCAGCAATGTTTACATTATTTTTGCTTCCAATACAAGCAAGCAGTGAGTTGTCCCCGACCTTATATACTTATAGACGATCTGGCAATCAGGGATGCCATTCACAAACATGTCCATAAATTTGCAGACTTTTCATTTTTATTGCAGACTTTTTTAACGATGCCGACATTTTATTTATGTTGCAGACTTTTACAGACATTTGAAATATTTTTTAAAATTTCAAATATAGGTATTCTCTGACGTTCGGATTTAAAACGTACGAGGATCTGAACAGTATAGTATATACCGTAAGAAGCATTGTAATATTTTGAAATATCGTAGGTATCATTTAAAGTAGAAACCCTTGAAGAAACGAAAGCGGTGGGCCTCTTGGAGGTACATTGGGCCTGGAGATAAGTCTGGGCTCTTTCCAAGGGTAACATGTAGTCCCTACTTATGTAGTGTTCAATCCCACGCGTGTTCAAACCCATGCGAAAAATTACTGTCAAAGCGTTGGTAATATTGGTCCTTTGCTATTAAGTCATAACGAAAATCAAGGTTCACAACAATACAAATCATATTTGAAAAAATTAGAGACTTCCTCGAAAAAAACAAACTTCTCCTATAGTCAGGTAGAAACTTCTAAGAAGTATTGGGAGCAACCAGTTCATGCTAGAAGAACCTTCAAAAATTCATTACTGAAGTTCAAGATCATACTTATCAGAATTTCAAGACAGAACTTCCCCAAGAATCAGGAGAGGACTTATCAGAGCTTCAGAAAGAAGTGTAGGGAAGAGGACTTCTCTGAAGTTTGAAATTTTTCAGAGGTTTTGGAGTTCTTCCCAGAAATTCAAAGTTGAACTTCCCAGAAGTTCAGAAAAAAAAAAACATTCCCAAATTTCCAGGGGCACTACCTATAATTTATCAAAAAATCAGTAAAAAAAAATCCTCAGGACGATGCGTCTTAGAAGCTGAGGAAAGAACTTCTCTCAAGTTCAGGAAATAAATTCCCAAAGAAGTTCCGGAAGAAACTTCTCGAATGGTTAGTTGGAAGTTCCTAGAAGTGCTTGGCAGCTTTTCCAAAGCTCAGACGAGAACATTCTGCCTTTCAGAATAAGGATTTCTCAAAATTCTTTAGATAGAAAAAACTGAAACTTCCCATGAGCATTGGGGGTGCTTCCTTCTAATTTGAACACGAATTTCCCAATAATTCCGGAACAAACTTCTCCAAAGTTCCGGAGAAAACTTCCCAAAAGTTCTGAAGAGGATTTCTCAGAAGTCTAGGAAGAAATTTCAAGAACAAATGTAAGGGAATTTTCCAAAAAAATTGGAATTTTTTCCTCGCAGTTCCGGATGGGACCAATCAGAAGTTTGGAAAGAATAAGCTCAGGAAAAAACTTCCCTGAATTGCAGGAAGAAACCTACTAGAGAGGGCACTACCTGTAGGGTCAAGAAGGAATTTTTCAAAAAAATCATTAGAGAACTCCTTAGAAGTTCACAAAAGGACTTCTCAGAAGTTGCGAAGAAACCAAAAGCTAGAGAGCTTCCCTAAAGTTCCGAATCGAACATTCCAGCATTTCTGAATGAGAACTTCTCGAAGTTCACGAAACCCCAGAAGTTATGGTAGATTCTTTTGATTAAAATCAGGAAGAAACTTTCCAGACGTATAGGGGGATCTTACTAGTAGTTCAAGCAGGAATTTCTCAGATATTCAGGAACAAACTTCCCCGAAGTTCAGGCAAATGCTCGCCTGAAGTTCAGAAGAGATTATTTCGGCAGTTCAGAAAAGAACTTCTCAGAAGTTCAGGAAGAAACTTCTAACAACTTAAGAAGATTTTCCAAGAAATCCTGGAGAGTACTTTCTCAAAGTTTTGCAGAAACTTTCCTCGTAGTTCAGGATAGGACTTATCAGAAGTTTAGAAAGTACTATGTTCAGGAAAAAAATACCAAATGTTTTTGGAAGGTAAGGTTGGGTTCTCAAATGTGAATTTCGAAGAAAATAAGGAGTGGCTGCCAAGAAGTTCATGAGGAATTTTGCCTGAATTTCAGGAGGAAACTTCCCAGAATTAAGCAAAGAGCCTTGCAGAAGATCAGAATCCCTGAAATTTAAGTGATAATCACTGACTAACCGAAGTAGCGCAATCTATATAAACTTCATTCATATGACCATAATGATATTGATGATCATGAGTGATGTTTACACCATATTAAAATATGGTACACACCATCAATTGTTTTTGTTGAATCAAAAAAAATTGTTGATTTTATCAAATGAAAATTGTGATTTTAAAATACAAAACTGGAAAGAGCGTTGCAGTGGAATAAAAACTATAGCAAATTGTGTCATCTATGCGAGTGTTTCAAGCTTCAGTGTCACTTTAAAAATATGAAACAATAGTGTAAGGTTGCATACAATCCAAGAAATAGATGCAGACATGATAACATAATCACACAAATAGCGATAATTACTTAACTCGCTCTCTTATTACGTCATATTGTTGAAACAAGTCTATTTTCCTAAAAAAAAATTACAGACTTTTATTGACATTCCCAGACATTTCAAATTTTTATCACAGACATTTGAAAAAAAAATATCTGGCATCCCTGCTGGCAATAACAAAATAGCATCCGTGGGCAGGCAATCATGCTCATGCATGCTCATGTTATGTAAAAAAGAGTTGAACTTTTAAAAAAAAAAAATGGAAACATGAAAGAGATCTTTGTTCACGAAACGAGACCATGAAAACCTTTAAAACCGAAAATAATCCATGTTTTTCTAGGGAATATCGCAATTAAGGTATATTTTATATACCTTTCATAGAAGCATATTTAATTATCTTTAATTTGCGTATTAGGTTGTAACGAGTGACGAAAGGAGTGACGAAATAAAAGTTAAGAGTTTAATGATTTTGGATAAGAAACAAAACCTATTGTTATGAAAAGCTGAGAGATGGTGCTTCTTTGTTCTATGGAATCGCTGTATTAAGACACTATTTAAAAAATCGTGGGAATTGGGGCAAAACATGTCCGATATCTCCGTCTCCATAAAGAAATGTTTTCATAAAATTTGATTTTTTTCACTAACTTCGTTTTACATGGAGCTGAAATATTGAATTCTTTCGCGATTCATGTACTTTTTTTCGCACTGTGACGTAGTGAGGAAATAAGCTGACGAAAAATAAATGAATGAAAAAAAAGGAATTGGATGAGATTATATGGTATGCGAAATTTGCTATTTAGAACCCTAATAAATATATCGAGTTTTTATTATTATTGATACCATCAAACCCTAATTTAATTAGGGCCGAATAAGTATTATATCTCAGAAATCCTACTCAAATTTAAATATTTCGCGTAATTTTGTTTATAGAATATCATAGTTATATCATTTGTTGATTTCATTTTCCAATTATTTAAAACAAATTGCAGCTAGGCTAGTGATAAAAAATAGTATGTTTGGTAAATTCTTTGGAGGTTGACTTTTAAAATTTTATTAAACTCTGTATTAGGATAAGTGACCTTGAACGCACGCACACTACAGCGCCATTTAAAACAAAGGAATGCAAGTAAGAAGGAAAATCTTTTGGAGGAAAACAAACCATAATTGCTCTGAATGTGCTAGAAAGGGAAAGGTGATTAAACGTCAAAAAGCCTATTAGTTTTGGTGAAACGAATGATGCTCATTTCGCCCTGTGTGCTCATTATGCCCGTGAAACCCGCACCTCTGCCTTTTCAAGATCAAACTCGATACAACAATAAAATATCTACTGATCATAAACAGTTATCTCAACAACCACCTTGTTCCGACACCATCAGTAGCTGTTCAAATACACTAGCGTGTGCAGCGTTCATTTCCCTTCCCCAAACCCAACTGACACTAGAACATTACTTTCAAATACAGTGCACGCCTGTGTATATCTTACTTTTGTTAAGAAATTTACATCATTACAAGGGGTGCATTGTTGCCTTGAGTGCTATATTCAATTGTCTTGAATTTGTCTGCCTCTAACGTAGTTTAAATTGCGGTGTTGTAGGTATATTGGCAATGTTTTTATGACCAGCGTACTTGAATAGACGTGAATCGTAAACCGCTTGGGCGCCGAGCAAAGTCACCACATCGAACGTTACTTTCATGTGAAGCCCCACACATCCAAGCAATATGGCAGTTTATCTCCAAGAGATTACTTTGATTGCTTGCCACAGCCATACAGATAGCTAGCACCCCTTGCAGAGAAAAACACCTTCGAAACCCTTGGTTAATCTTCAATTGACATTTATTTTGCCAAAAGGCGCTACACGTGATCTCGTATCTACACAGATAAAAAGAAACATTGAAGTTTCTGCGTTTCTAATGCACATAAAGGGAATGCTAGATTTGGCAGAATATAATGGGATATTTTATGTAAATTTAAGCCAGATAACGCCTGAATCAAGCCTCTTGTATGAAAGATTGCGAACATTGTTGTATAGCACATCAAGGACTACAACCAATTGCGTTGTTCACCGCTGCCTGCTGTGGGATTAAACGAGCGAAGATGCTACGCGCTTATTAAAATTAATTATTTTTTTCTGTGTACCACCTAGTTATCAGACGAAGACGTTTAATCATTTGAGCGCTAATCGCTTACGAACAAGTGAGAGTATAAACTACGACGATTCCACCACACAGGTAGGTATTGACGAGCGTTTGGCAGGGGCCGAAAACACTTGTTTTTTTTTGCACCCCTTTGATATCTCTCGTCTACAATCATCAGCGCCACGGATGAGGTGAAGAGTATTCGGTATCAAGTACCAGCTATATTGGTTTTTCCAGTTGTATGCTACATTCAGTTGCTGGCTGTCGTCGGTCAGTGCCGGGTGCCGAGATCGTTGTCATCCGAATTGCAGAACAGTGAGATACAAAAAACTACAGCAAAATGTTTGCCAAACTGTGCCTGTTGATAGTTTTGCTGGCTTTTGTCTGCACAGCTCGAGGTCAGAGCAATCTCTTTGAACTGTCCATTGTTCACATCAACGACTTTCACGCGCGCTTCGAAGAGGTCAACACGGCCAGTGTGTCCTGTAGTCCAGATAAAGACGAAGTTTGCGTGGGTGGCTATGCACGGACGATGACGGTGTTGAAGAGGTTGCTTGCAGAAAGAACGAATCCGATTTATTTGAACGCGGGAGACAACTTTCAAGGCACTTTGTGGTACAATATTCACCGTTGGAATGCCACGGTGGAGTTTCTGAACATGCTACCGGCAGACGCGATGACTATCGGCAATCACGAGTTCGATCACGGTGTGGAAGGAGTGGTTCCTTTTCTGGAGCACATCAATTCTACGGTCCTGCTTGTCAATGTGGATAACAGTGAGGAGCCAGAGTTTAAGAATTTCAAGAAATCAATGGTCATCGAACGTAGCGGTCGAAAGATTGGACTGATCGGTGTTATTCTTCAGACGACTTACGACATTGCCAATACGGGTAATTTGATTTTCGCCGACGAAACGGATACCGTGCGGGAGGAAGCGGAGCGTTTGAAACAGCAGGGTGTTAACATCATTGTGGTAATTTCCCACTGCGGTTTGGATGTGGACATGAAGATTGCGGAAAAAGTCGGATCAGATGTTGATATTATCGTCGGCGGTCATTCGCATACGTTCTTGTACACCGGGGATCACCCGACGATTCCGGGCACGTCACAGGGGGAATACCCAACGGTTGTTACGCAGCCCGGTGGGCACAAGGTGTTGATCGTACAAGCAGCTGCCTACACCAAATTCGTGGGCGACATTGTGCTGTTCTTCGACGAGGCGGGGATCATCCAACGCTGGGAAGGCAATCCGGTTTATTTGGGAGCCAATGTGGTGCCAGGTGAGTCTTATTTTCGTTATTTTATGTGGAGTGACTGTTCCGTTTTTCATCCTTTCAGTAAGGAGAATAGTGTGAAAAGATTGACTTTTTTATTGTAATATTCTTTACTACTCGTCCTACTCGTGATCCAATCTTCAATTTCATATTTTTGGATAGATTCTCAAGTAATGAGATTGATCAGGGTGCTGAAAGTCGCAAGTCGCAAGACTGGATTAGGTTTTTTTTTAAAAAAAAGTCCCATTTTCCCACAAAAAAAAAAAAAAAAAATCTAGCTATAATTTTTTTTAACAATAACTAGACCTTTTATAATTGAAACAAATTGTTTTTGTCCCAGAATTGGTTCAAACAATAAGAGATAAACAATATCGCGGTTGGAGTCAGGCTAGTTATTTTGTCACAGTTCTTATAATTTTGGGAAACGACGATCATATTGACAATTTAAATACTTGGGCTGTTCATAAACCACGTAAACAATTAAGGGGGAGTGGGGGGGGGGGATATACCAAAAGTCTACGTAGACCTTTTTTTCTCTCTACAAAACGGATATTCATACTCTCCACGCAGAGCATAATACCGTCATAACAAACATATTCCAGGTAAATCCAAACATAAAATTAGTTTATTTTGGCCGCAATCATAAACTTACTTTCTTTCTAACATATTCTATGTTTAAAACCAATCCTAGTAGCACGCTTGTTGCCAATCGGTTGAGATATCATAAATATTACTTGCTTAGTCATAATCAAGTCACTACAACTAATTAAGATCGTAGTGTGCTACATGGGAAGTGACATCGATGTTTGAAATTGAAATCATATTATGTTTATTTTCAAAATATTAATGATACGAATAAACGTACAAATTTTGGATTTTACTGGTTGCGTTCTAAATTTAATTTATTCATTCTATGAGTCTTGGTTATCTTAGTCCTGGATTGAGCTTAAATGCTAAAATGTTCCAGTTTCAAGAAGTTTTCTCAGATGCACTGCACACAGCTTCGAGCCCTGAACTTTGTAAAAATTGAAGCAATACATAAAATCAGTGAATTATGGTGAAACATCCCGTTCACACTACAACATATATTACAGCGTACTTGAATAGACGTGTATCGTAAACCGCTTGGGCGCCGAGCAAAGTCACCACACCGAACCACACCGCCCCACACATCCAAGCAACATGGCAGTTTATCTCCAAGAGATTGCTTTGATTGCTTGCCACAGCCGTACAGATAGCTAGCACCCCTTGCAGAGAAAAACACCTTCGAAACCCTTGGTCAATCTTCAATTGACATTTACGTGGTATAGACTATCTACATATTAGCATTTATACATCCAAAGATTGTCTACGTTAAATTTCGGACACCAAAATAATAGTAGCAAAACAAAATTTACACATTATTCAAAAATACCGATTGTTTATTTCACAATAATAGAGTTATGTCTACATTAGAAACAGTTGATTTTGATGTTAATCCTTCTTTCTGTTAAATTCTCAAAGTTCCTGTGGTACACCCGCGTTCCATGCGGTATCCTCGGAAACGCTAGCCGTGACGATTCTCCTTCTTCTCTTGAAATCATCGGTGCCATTTGCTTTCTTCTCAGTTTCGAAGAGTTTCTGCTTAACTAGAAGACTTCTCTATTGGGCGAAGTTCTGGACAGTTTGTTGGATTGGCTGTTTTTGGCACGTATTTGACCTCTTGTACCTTATACCATTCCAGGACGGATTTCGTATAGTGACAAAACAGACTGGAGAGTCGTGGTTTATGATAAACAATAGCAACCGCTTTTGCAGACATTCTTTCTCGTACACATCCTTATTGATAGTGTCGGTAGAGACGAAACTTTTAGATTCTCAACCACAACTACATATGGCCTGCCAAATCAAATACTTTTTCGGGAATTTGCACACCTTCATTGTCCGGAAATGCTTGACAACGGCGTTCCTTTGCATTGCGGTATAGAAAGCCAGACCCTGAAGTTATTTAAAGTCTTCGAGTACATATGTTTCATCGTCCATTTTGATATAAGAAAATGTTTGCGAAAATTTGTGTCTAACACCTTGGCACCTTGAAATTTTGCATGTCATCACAGTTGAGCACCTTTTTCACATTGTACGGCTTCAGTCCTTGCTCATGCTTCACTTTTTGTACGTATGATTTTGACATCCCGCTTTGATTATGACATTTCGCACAGAAAGATTGGGATTTTTCTCAATAATGGCTATCACCTTCTTGTCCATTTATCGGGAGCATATTTTTCAATTTGTCCTTCTTCCAACCTTCCGATCCACAGTCAAGTGCTGGCCAAATGATTTGCAAACACATAACACGGTACTTTTGGGAATTTTAGATTCTTGGCAGGATCGCGTACAGATAAATTCGTTTATCGCCGCGTTCGTCAAAAATGCGTGTCCACTTGATTCGACGCCATTTACTGAATGTGACAAGAATGTAAACATTTTGTTCCACGCAATAAAGTGAAGAGTTCCAGCCGTGACATGAGTGAAACATGAAACATGAATTTTGCGACAAAAGTGAACGCAGATCAACGCAAAAGCATTCACAAGGTAGATATTTCGTCGAAGAAAATAAGACCACTCAAGATTCTGTAGCAACGCCAGGAAGAAATTCTTTGTGAGGTCAACGAGCACGGAGCTACGGAAGTTCTATGGCTGATGCAAAATTCGAAATATTTGCTCCCCTTAGCTTAATCGACGCCAATTTGGGTCCTGATAGTCCCCAAAAAATTTTAACACATTTGGTTTTAATTTGGCTTTGCACACGCTATTCAAAGTTTGTATGGGAATTAGTATGAAGAATCTCAAACTTACATTTCCAGATCCGTAACATCTTAATATTATGTCCTTAACCCAAATCTTATTAAGATTCATATAGTGCAAGCTGCCAACTATCAAAATGCCAAAGATACCTGGCATGTAAATTTTATACAAAAATAGTTATCATTGAATCATCATCGATAGAATCACGTTATGAAACGTTATGAATTTTTATGAAACAAAATAAAAATGAATTACTGAATAGCCTGATTGTTTGATGTAGAAGGAGATGTTCGCTCATCACCATGAGGCACCAAGAGTGGACAGTAATGTTTTTGCTAGAATGAAAGATATGAAGAAAAGGTGTTGAAAGTTTGTCAGTGTATGCTAGGTTGTAAATAGAACAGATGTTTGAAAATTGAGCGAAGGGGCATGGGTACAGTGGTACTCGAACCAAGGACGTCACCTTGTGTCTAACATCCCACTGCGGGGTAGGTCGAGGCAGGTCGTCTTCTACTTGATTGATCCACCTTGCTCGTTGCGCGCCTCTTCTTCTTGTGCCCGTCGGTGCTGATTATAACAAATTGATTGTGATTTATCGAACGCTTGTTGGATCCGGCTTTCGGTTCACTTCAGTCTATTAGGCATTACTCGGACTCCAAGCACGACAAACAATAGGAACGAACCAGCTCTCATTCTAGAAGATATTAAGGACATACTGGATCATGTCCCCATCACTTCAATGTTTTCTGAGCACAAATCTGGAATAAAGTTCTGTCCAGTTCGAATCCGGAATCACTTATTGTGTTGAAGCGGCACGGAAAGTTACTGGAGCGGCACGGAGAGTTTCAGGGAGCGAAAGAGCGTGGATAGTGTGCCTCAAAGTAAGCGTCGTAGTGGAACATATGACTGCAAGCTGAACCAGAAGGTGTTGAGAACCGTCAGAGCAAACTTTGGACTATCAGATATTGAAATCGCACAAAAATACGCTGCTGCTCGCAGTACTGTTCGAAGAATTCGTTTGCGAGCAGGATATCGTTCTTATCGAGCCAGCAAGCAACCAAACAGAACGTTTTAGCAAAGTTTCGTCACCAAAACTCGAGCTCATAAATTGTACCAGCAGGTTTGGACGAAGTACCAAGGATGCCTGCTCATCGACGATGAAACCTACGTCAAAATTGATTTCGGACCGCTTCCTGGCCAAAAATTCTACATAGCGATGGCACGAGGAGAGGTACCTGCGAAGTTTATGTTTCTATTATGGACCACAATTTACCAAAAAACTAATGATTTGGCAAGGGATATGCAGTTGCGGAGCCATGACCAAAGCGTTCGTGACGAATAAGACGATGGAAGCTGTATAAGGAAGAATGCCTCAAAAACCGCGTACTACCTTTCATTAAGGCCCATACAGGTCCCGTAAAGTTTTGGCCAGATTTGGCGAGTTGCCACTACAGCCGGGAAGTCATCCAGTGGTACCGCGATAATAACGTAAATTTCATCGATAAAAACACGAATCCACCCAACTGCCCGCAGTTCCGGCCCATCGAGAGATTTTGGGCAACAATGAAGCGGAAGCTTAAGAAAAGTGGAAAAACGGCTCGGGACGCGACTCAGATGACCAAAATGTGGAACAAATATGCCAAGGAAGTTGGCTGCGGAAGTGTGCAGCGTTTGATGGAAGGAATAAAGAAGAAAGTGCAAATTTTAATCAGAAACGAAAACAAATGATTTGTATTAATATATTTTCCTTAAATAACAGTGAATTACCTTTGTTTTGATGCATTTAACTTATTTGTACGTCAATTCGTTACCGAGATACAGATGATTTTATTATTCCGGATTCTAAATGGACATAGCTGTAGGCGACGTACCATGCTGGTGTGTCTTTCGCTTAATGTACAGATGCCAAATCCGGCTAAAACAATACTGGACCTTCATGCTTCCTGATCATTGGCAGCAATCGCCTATTCAAGAATTTCTGGATGTACGTATCAGTCTTTTTTGTCTCTGATGCCACAAAGGGCTCTGACTACATACGCACATAGCTTGCCAAACCATTGCAATATAATCAAATTTCCCGGTAAAAATTGACTTATAGGAATCACCGATGTTCTGGCCTTAACGCACAGTGTAATGTTGATCTTCCGATAGCGTTTTACAGTCAAATTTAACATATGTTTCATCATTCACGACAACCACGCCTGTTTTCCACACAGTAGACCGTCTTATAGCTTCCAAGCTCGAGGTTACAACTTGTTTTTCACTCCGTTTTGGCATCTTCTGCTTTTTGAAGGTTTTTTAGATGGATTCTTGCCTTGGCACGTTGGACGTTACTCATAGGAAGATTACCAGCTTTTTTGAAAAACATCTCGAACAGAACCAACACTTTTTTTATCATAAAAAGCCATTATGCTATTTTGTTTCACCTTTCGGTCCATGGGTTTTGATTTTCGACTACATTTGGTGCGGCAGGGAAGCTGCAATCCCCACCAAACTTACAGATGGCATTTTGACACACAAACTTTTTCTTCATAATGTAAACAAAGACATAACGAGAAAATCAGCAGTTTTCCATTATCCGGTTTCGTGCAGTTTTGTGTGGAAATCGTGCTTATACTTTCTGGTACACTCTGTAAAAGGAATCAGCGATAGGCTCTTACTTTTTTGCTGCTCAATTTTGTAATCAAATTCGTTTTAACGTCAAATTTAAGAAAGTTTCATGGGTTGTCTCCCATGGCTGGCAGTTTGACGTAGGACTTCCGTCTCTCTTTTCTATTCCTATATCGGGCACCGTTCTAACATTTTTGAAATCTGTCGTGTTACGTTTCGAGTGGAAATTTTGAGCAATAATATCTGGATCAACAATAGAAAAGGACCTATCAAAATTTGTAAACAAACACTTCTGAGCTTTTTTCTCGCAAGCCGTTGGCTACACACGCAAACCTATGGAATCGTCGTGTAGTGGAAACTTTACTCCACATGATTATGGTATTGGTTTGCGAGGGTGGCCTACGCTTTGCCAGGAAATAGGCTCAGAAGTGTTTGTTTTCAAATGTCGATAGGCCTTTTTCTATTATTAATCCAGATATCTTCTCTATTTAACGATGAGTATTGCATTCCAAGGTAGATTATCTACGCCTAATTAATTCATTAATTATTTTTTTTAATTAATTAATTAATTAATTCATTACATTTGCTTAAACTAGTCAAGAAGTTCCTAAAAGAAAATACGTCAAAATTTCAAAACGCTAGCTTTGTAATCAAAAATGACATCATATTTATGCTGCACTTTGATTCGTTCACATTTACCGTACGGCAACTTTTAAACATGTGGTGCATGTCGTTCAACCAATTATAATTCTCGATTCGGATTCTGATGGGAACGGTCGATGCATCAGCATTAGAACGGCCGTTATTGACAAACTACACCACCGACAATTGAGAAACGGCAATTCGACCTCGTCCCGTGTCCGGTAAAATCGTTCAACCCTAGTAGCACACTTGTAGCAAATAAGTCAAAGTAACTACAATGTGACTCAATTAAGTCACAATCAAGTTTCTCCAACCAATTATGACAGAGATGTGTTGCTTGGGAAGGAGACCCAGACGACCAAGCGGCGAGCCCAGTCAGCCCAGGAACAAAAGATAAGACGACCGACCACGCGAACGCAAGGAAGGTGAGGGATTACTTCAAGCGCAATCCGAACCATTCGCTTCGGGACGTGACGAAGAAGATCAATTCTTCCGTCTGGTTCACCCAGCAAACAATGAAGCGGGCTGGAATTCATGTCTTCAAGCTAAGGAAGGCGCCTAACAAAATCAATATACCACAACTGTACGCCGAGTGGTTGGTATAGCCGAAATGCGGACGCCAAGAAAATCTTCGGACTGGGATTCCAAGAGAGACGTTCCGGAAAAAGAGGGTCGACCAGTTTGCCAAGAAGTACTTGGTGTGGTAGGCGATCTGTGGGTGTGGAAAATTCAGCTAGCTGTACATAACGACCGGCACCATTAACGACCAAATATATAAAGAAGAATGCCTTCAGAATCGTCTGCTACCGTTCCTCCGATCCTGCAAAGGTGACAATGTGTTTTTTGGCCGGATTGCATCATGCCATCACGCGAAGCCGGTGATGTAGAGGTACGAAACCAACGATGTTTTTGTACCGAAGGGGAAACTCGCCAGAACTTCGCCCAATAGAAAAATTCTGGGCGAATCTGTAGGGTAAACTCCTGAAAACAGTGAAGGTCTTCAAAAACGGCAAGGATTTGTAGAAAGAGTGAATGAAAGATGGCGCAAGTGTTGTACAGGATTTGATGGGTAGCGTTAATTCCAAGGGGCGGGCATTTAGCCTAGGAGAGGAGGTTGAATAAACCCACATTGCAAAACTATAGCCAATATGTGTTGATTTATTCCCTGAGAATTTCAATGAAATCCGACTTAAAATAACTTTTTGATGATCATTTTCTGCCCGCTTCATTTTACTTCGAGCTCAATCTTTATAGACTGTTCCTGAAAGTATAAGCACACTTTCAAAAAAAAACAAAACAGTTATGTTTTTTTAGTTTTAATAATTTTATTTGGCAAATCACATTTGTATATGTGTTTTATATGATATTTTACTTTCGTTTAATCTAAATATTTAATCATAGCCAAGACTCCTAATTTTTCCTCGAACATGACCCATTAGCTTCTGCACAGGTGTCCTTCCATTTTGACCAATCTTTTTAAAATTTTTAGATGTCGTCCGCTGGTTTTATGAATTTTCGAAGCTTTGCTATGGTTAAAGCCCAAAAAGTCTCCATTGGCCGTGCCTCCGGACAGTTTGGCGGACTCATGTCTTTTGGCACGAAACATACATTTCGACTTTTGTACCATTCTAAAGTGTCCTTTGCGTAATGACATGACGCCAAATCAGGCCAAAACACTACTTGATCTTCGTGCTGCCTGATCATCGGCAATAATCGCTTCTGGAGACATTCCTTAACGTTTTTCTGAGTGTTCATCGTCTCCGTTGTGATGTACGAACTAGATGTTTTACCACACTCGCATATTGCTTGCCAAACCATAACCTGCTTACTGAATTTTTCGGTAAAAGTTGCCTTCTCGATGTTTTTGTCTTCGCTTACAGTATAGAATTGTGGTCCGGGAAGCGTTTTGAAATCTAGTTCCACATACGTTTCATCGTCCATTATTATACACACAGAATTTCTACACAATAACGAATCGTAGAGTTTGCGGGCCCGTGGTTTCACGGACGGGGATTGTTTTGGGTTCTTTTTGGGTTTTTTCTGCTTCCGGTATGTTTTTAGCCCAAGTCTTTCTTCTGCACGCATGACGTTACTCAACGAGGTCCCTAGTTTTTTCGCAACATCCCGAACGGAAGTCGCTGGTTTTCTTTTTATCGATATCCGGACTGACAGGACCGGATTTCCGACCACTCTTCGGCGCATCTTCAAACGTACACTGTTCTCTATATTTTCGAATCGCAGATCGTATCGCTCCGACGCTTACACCCTCTTCCTTGGCCAATTTTCTCAAGGAGAGTCCGCTCACAGTGCACCATTTGTGCACGATACTTTTTCGTTGTTCCGGAGTAAGACCGCGCATTTTGATAGGTAACACAAAACTGAGCACTCTTTTGATGCTATGTCATTCAGAAATGTGCAAACAAAATGACAAAGCCAAAATATGTTGAAATATTTCATTATATACAAAGTGACCGTTAAAATAAGGTGTGCTTACTTTCTGAAACAGTCGTTATTTCATTCTAGGGAATTTTCGTCAACCTGAATATTTTTTTTTACCTACTTCTTTGCTTAATTTCTCTTCCAGACCCACAAGTCGTGCAGGCCTTAATCCCGTGGAAACGTGCCGTTGACGAG
>JASCZW010017503.1:0-26741 GCA_034211315.2 Aedes japonicus | reverse complement strand
GTCTTAGATTTATTGAAGCATAGAAAGAAAAGCTCTTAGTAGTTCAATAAGGAATATACCGAAAAATTCAGGACCAAACATCTTCGAAGTTCAAGATCATATTTCCATCATAAGGACAGAACTTCCCAGAAAATCAGGAGAGGACTTCTCAGAACTTCATTAAGAAGTTTAGGGGAGACGACTTCTTGGAAGTTTGCAACATTCCCGAAGTTTTGGAGTTTTCTCAAACGTCAGGAAAAAAAAACTTTCCCGCAGTTCAGGATGAAACTAACCAGGGAGGGCGTTATCTAATATTTCTCACAAATTCAGAAACAAACTTCCACAAAGCTCAGAACGTCCTGGAAATTCAAGAGAGAACTTCTCTGAAGTTCAGGGAAAGGCTTATCAGAAGTTCTAAAATAAACTTCCCAATGTAACTTTCCAGAAATGCTAGAGAGCTTTCCCAAAGTTCAAAAGAGAACATTTCTGAATTTCAGAATGAGGATTCCTCAAAGTTCACGAAGAAACCTCTTCAAAGAAAAGAAAGAAACTTTCAAGAAGAATAGTGGGTACTTCCTAGTAGTTTGAAAAAGATTTTCTCAGAATTTCAGGAACAAACTTCACATAAGGTCAGGAGAAAACTTCGAAAAAGATCAAAATAAGTACTTCTTAGAAATTCAGGAAGAAACTTTCAACAAATTTAAGGAAATTCTCCTAGAAATTCTACAGCAGACTTTCCCAAATTTTTGATAAAATTTTTCTCGGAGTTCAGGATGAGACTTATCGGATGTTCAAATAGAATAAGCTCGTAATCAATCATAAGTGCTAGAGAGCTTTCCTGAAGTTCGGAATCGAACATTTCAGAAGTTCGAAATGAGGCTCGAAGCTAAAAGTCTCGAAGCTCAAGAATACCAAAAGTTTGGGAAGTTACTTCTGAGAAACACAGGATGAAACTTTTCAGAAGTATAAGAGATACTTACTAGTAGCTAAAGTTGGAATTTCTCAGAGATTCAGGAGCAAACTTATCCCAAGTTCAGAAGACAACTATCAGAAAGTTCCGAAGAGGACTTCTCAGAAATTTAGGAACAAACTTCCAAGAAATTTAAGAATATTTTTCAGAAATTCTGGAAAGATCTTCCCCAGAGTTTTGAATAGGTTTTCCTTGCAGTTAATGATGGGACTCGTCAGAAGTTAAGACAGTAACTAAATTCAGCAAAAAAAAATATGAACTGTTCCTGGTAGGTGAGGTTGGGTTTTTAGATGTATATTTACAAGAAAATCAGGAGTGACTGTCCAGACGTTCATGAGAAAACTCGGTTAAAGTTCAGGAGAAAACATCCCAGAATTTTGACAGCAAAGAGCTTTTTAGAAGATCAGAAAAGAGGTTCCCTGAAATTCAAGGGAAAATCACTGGCAAACAGAAGAAGCAGTCAATACTAAAATCATTCATATGACCATAATGATATTCATTGCCTATGGCACCATATAAAAATAAGTGAACACCATCTCCCCAACCGTTCCCATCGTTCTTTGAGCTAGGACACAACCTCATGTAGGAATCAACATTCCTTGGTTTCCATCTCACCTCGTTTGAAAGATTTGGTCGTCAAGATAACTTCGCTAAAGTTTAGCAGAAAAATATTTTAAAACAAGAAGCTTAGCAACATGAATATCACAAAAGTTTTGAGAATTCTTCCAAAGTTCAAAGAATCCTCCAAAAATTAAAAAAAAATCCTCGATTCTGAAAAATTCCCTACTCAGTATACCAGAAGGTCAGAGAACTTCGATATAAAATCGTTTAAGTGAGACCGATCAACGCATATCTATACAGCAACCTTTAATGTTAAATGTTTAAAGAATTATGTAGTACTGTCAATAGCTTCAGTATCATCACGTATAAATTGGTGATGACTAGATAATAACCCCTCTTCTGTATCATTTTTGATATATGTATATTGACACTTGTCCACATATTAATTAATAACTTCCCCGCAAGGTATTTCAAATCGCAACATTGGCACAGCGCCCCAATGAGTTTTTCTGATTAACAAAAACATTAGAGAAATTCACAAAACAAGAGTGAAAAATGTCAATACCTGTTCTTCAGCTCTCAAAAATGACAGCTAAATTGATGAAAGTCCCAAATTACTACATGATGTTTTATTTCAAAGACATTTGGAAAAGTTTCAACATTAAAGTTAACAATTGACCTCCGTTATCGACTCGATCAGTTTCAATCGGTTTCTGTAATGTGCAATTTTACTCGACTCGACAGTGACAAGTGTCGAGTCGAGTTGCTCGACTGGACTTCTATAATTAACCCCTTTACCCATTTCAACTGAAATCTCGATAACGGTTCGTCTCACATGTTATGTGATATAAAATTCATAAGGTTTTCATAACATATTGTGTCAATAGTCCTGAAAAATTGTCATAACTTATCGGCTACCTGTGACAAGAAAATTAAAAAAATCAATCGAGTAGGTCGATTTTTCCCAGACGGTACATACTTAACAAAACTACCAACACTGTCATTCGAACCAAAAGAAAATGAAAGATTCTGTTCAAATGAATGCTATCATCTCTCGTCTCCGAACATTATCATCTGGCGATCCTACTGGGTCGTATTTCCATAGCCACTCAATCAACGAAGAGTGAATCACAAGTAGGCATAGCTGTTGTCCATTCGACTTGCGTGGTGGAATGAAGTAATCTACAAAACGTATAATCTTGTTCACTCTCTGAGTTCCTGCGTATGATGCCTTTACCAATACAATCATCGATACGGTTGTTTCAAGCACGGATAAGAATAAATAATTATCACTGATTTTTTCGGCAGTCACCAACACTGCATCAAAGCTTTTCACGATTATGTCGCTGTGAAGCAAATGGATACTTTTGAAGAAATTTATATCTGTAGATGAAATCAGTTCGTTTTTTTTTTGCATAATTGGTTTGAATTGTTACCAAATTAATTATCTTAGAGATAAAATCGTCTAGCTCAAACCTTTGTAGGGTTAAGGGTGGGCCATCATCATCATCATCATCATCATCATCATCATCATTAACCAGTATGCCTACTTTTTTCTTCGCTTCGCTTTAGATTTTCTTTTCTTTGTTCTGCTTCTGCTCGCTTCGACGTCCGTCACAAAACTGTCGCTTGCACCTTTTTTTTCGGGACTTTAATCTTATGGTCATTCGTCTCATATAGGAGTTTTTCATATTTGGTCGAACAGTCTTGTTTCCTTCAAGAAACCGATTAAATTATCCTCGCAACGGGGAGACAATACTTCCTCCAGTGTGTCACTCAGTTTAAAATTCAAGCGTTCGTTGTTATATTTACGGCATTCAATCAGTATGTGGTGGACAGTTAAAGAAACACCACAAGTGGTGCAATCTGGGGGGTCGATTTTTTCAAGGCGGTAGCTATGGGTGTAGCTATGGCGGTAGCTAACGGGTGTGTCCAATACGTAGGCGGGAGATTTTGCGACGGTTAATTGGGATCTTGTTATCAGGCCAGGGAAAGGTTGATTCTTTAAGTTTCCTCAAGGCAGGCCCTGTTGGCCGATGCTAGTTCGTCGGTCAGCTGAAGCCAGGGATGCCTTAAGGATGAGAAATTCATTTCCTGTAGACAGCTTGCCGAGTCAGTGAAGATAACAGAGTCAATCGGGGGTGGAATGAGGAGACTTCATTAGGGCAAATTCTTCGGCACTGAAAATGGAGCAAGCGACTTTTCTGGGGGTATGTATCATGGATAAGTTTGTTGAAGTGAGCCTGAATTATGGATGGGGGATCACTGGCTTTAACTATATGGAGAAGTGAGAGGTTAATGCTAGGGGGGTGTATGTTCCAGGATCTTGTTTTGGGTTTGGTCAATAACGCTTTTGGAGGAATTTCGTGGTTGGTTAGGGAATTAAAAAGGGTGGCAGCTCTTCTTACGAGAGGGACTTGATCTCGACCGCTATGACTGAGCCAACGGATAGCTTTAGTCACCATGCAGGTTGCTAGGTAATGCTCGAATGACAATTGACCGCATTCGGCCATGATAGCAGAGATGGGACTAGTGACGAAAAATCCTGAGGCGTAGCGAAAAGCTATGTTGTGCATGGGCCGATGTTTTTTGATCACCTGATCACCACCTCTACTAAATAGGCCAGCGCCGTAAAACATTTTGGGTAGAAGCCAATCATTTATCACACGAATTATGGTGGCCCTATGTGCACTTGGTATTATACACCCAATTGTTTTAATCAGACGTAGACGCTTTTTAGTGGTTCTACGCACAGCTTCTGCATGGTGACTAAAGGTAAGCTTCTGGTCGAGATAGACGCCAAGAATTTTGAAGGAAGGCTTAGATTTGATGGTGGACTGATTTAGGGTAATATCTGGTAGTTTGCTCATCTTTTTTCTTTTGTAACTAAGGTGTAAAAGTTGGGTTTTTTCAGGTGAAAGGGTAAAACCGTGGTCATCAGCCCATTTGGAAACTGTGTTAACTGCCGATTGCATTATTTTACGACCTAATGATTTGAAGCTATGGAAGGTGAGGATGGTTATGTCGTCGGCGTTAACTAGAATGAAAACATTGGGAGGGATATTTTTGAATAGGGATTGCCTGCAAATAAGGAATAGTGTGGGGGCTATCACTGAGCCTTGAAGAATACCATTTTGCTGACATCTCAACTCAGATCGGTTATTGCCAATGTTGACCCTGAATCTCCGGTCCGCCAGAAAGCTTTGTACATGATGACCCATGCGACCTTTGATTCCCCATTCCTCAAGGGACTTGAGTATGGGAAATTGCCACGCACGGTCGTATGCATGCATGGTCACCATGCATTCCCCTCTCCAGGTGAGAGTCAATGATAACCTCAAGCTCAGTGAGGTAATCGTCGGTGGATTTATGCGGGCGGAAAGCAAACTGTCGATTGTCGAGCAAACCCTGAGATTCCATTAGAGTCATGAGTCGCCGGTTGAACATCTTCTCAAGAACCTTGCCGATACCACAGGACTGAACCGACTGTCATCCACGAACAACAATCGTGAAGCCAAAAATTTGATGCTGCGTGTGGTGCTAATTTGACAGCTCGGTTTTCTTGAAGGCTGTAGGCAGCAAACACAATATACGCGGTGGAAGTTGGCGTAATTTTCGTTAATTTGATTCGAGAATAAAGTCTTCCGTGTTGTAATTTGTGCAGTGATTATAACAACGGTAGTATTTTTTCATTATTTATCAGCCAGGTATAATAATGGTTTATCTACATTTCTGATACTAGTAGGTTGAAAGAAGAAATATTATAAGGAACTATAATCCACTGTGAACCGAGCTTAAAATGTTCAAATCGTCACTAGCGCCACACCAAAAGTAGCAGGCTTCAAGAACTAACGCCTGCATCAGTCCTCTGGCCGATACAGTTAAGAAGCGCGATGGGCCGGTAACTGTCGGCACTACTTCTATCTCTGTCGGGCTTGGGCAGCGAAATGATCAGACCTTCCTTCCAGGATTCAGGTTTTTCGCCATTATTCCAAATGTTATTGAACAGCGATAGAAGACTGGTTTTACCAATGAGGGGAAGATTCTTGAGAAGAAGGTAAACAACGTCGTCTGGGCCTGCAGATGAACCATGTACTTTGTGCAGAGCCCACTCTAACTCATCAAATGAAAAATCAAGGTTAAACTCTAGATTCGTAACAGTATCAAAACAGGGAGGGAATGCTTCTTGAGAGGATTTTTGCGAAAGAAAATGGTCAGAATAATTTGAAGAAGATGAGGATTTCGAGAAATGGTCAGCAAGGTGTTCGGAGATAGTGGAGGGGTCGTCTGTGACTTGATTGTTGATCCGGAGACTTATTGGTTGTCTGTTTTTGCTCCCATTTAACCTGTGAACCTTCCCCCAGAGTTCCTTGGATGTGCTTTCAGGATGAATGAAGGAAAGGAATTGATTCCAGCTGTCTTGCTTTGCCCGTTTGACTACTGTCCTCACAGCGTTTCTAGTGGCTTTGAATTCTGCATGAGTGGGGGAGTCTTTTCGATCGCCTACTGCCGAACGAACTTCTGGGTTCCACCAGGGAACAGCCTTCCTACCAGGAGAGCCGTTAGTCCGGGGGATATGGTGTTCAGCTATATTGAATAACCTTTGAACGAAGTCATCCGGGCAGGAAGGTGGACAGCTGGTGAAATTGTCGAACACTTCGTTCTGATAATTGGCCCAATCGGCTAGCTCGTTCCTCCATCTTGGGCGGCAGGAGGTTTTGGGGGGGGGGGGCTCGGTTCAAAGAGATGACAATAGGCAGATTATCACTTCCGCAGCAGTCATCATGGACGTGCCAAGACAGCTTGGATGTTAGGTCATGGGAGTAAATTGAGAAATCGAGAGCAGATGAATCGCCAGAAGAGTAATCAATTCTGGTGTAGTAATCAATGAATTGTTCAAGCATTGTGCCTCTGGGATTAGCGGACTTACAACCCCAAAAGGTAGAGTGTCCAGTAAAGTCACCCAGAATGATAACGGGAGATGAAACTTCGTGGAGAATTGTATTTAGGTGGGATCTAGTTGTATTTGAGATGGGGAAATGTATATGGAAACTAAAGTGACTTTAAAAGTAAAATCTATTTCAACCACTGTGGCTATGAGTGGAGAGGTGAGATTAATTCGACCGTGAGGAATATCGGTTTTTATTGCGATAGCAGAACCAGTATAATGAGGATTTTTAGGGTTTTCACATATATAAAGTTCGTATCCTTTTATAAAATTTGCTGAAATTTTTGACTTGGCGACATGTGTTTCTTGTAGGGCTATGACTATTGGGTTAAATTTTGCAATAAGTAGTTGCAATTCAGGGAGTCTACCTCTAAGACCAAAGAGATTCCACTGCAAAGCAAAACAGGTAGAAGGCGATGATTTGTTGGTGAATTATTGATTATCTGTAGGGTTTGTTTTGTTGGCCATTGTTGGGTTGAGTGTAAGGGGAGTCCGAGCGAGAGGGGTCAGTGAAGCTTTAGGGTTGGGTTAAAATATTGAGGGTGGTTTTCTTTGTCGTTATTGCGGGAAAGGGGTCAGTTTTATGGTTATCCGGTGACTTTTTCGGGTTCGGGGGGTAAATTTCGGTTGTTGGATGCCGTTTTTGTTGTAGAACGCTTGAATTTAATCGAGTGACACTTACCTGGGAGGGAGTATGCTCGGCTGCGGTAGTCTGGAGGCTCGAATCTGTGTCCATTTTGGATGCAGTCTCTTCTTTATTTGAGGCCTGGTTCCGCTTTGCTCGCTTCTTTTATTTTTGCTGAGATTTTTCTTTTCCAGTTCCTCAATTCTTGCAGTTAACTTGGCGATTATTTCTGTCAATGTCTCGATGAGTTTGTCCTTATCACTCAGTAGTTGGTTTACAGCTGGAGGTTCACGAGCAGTAGCTAGGCGTTGTTGTACTTGGCTGATCGCAGCATACGATCCACCGCCAGCTTTCAACTGTTTCACTGCCTCCTGATAATTGATGTCTTTGGTGAATCGCAGTCTCGTCAGCTTCTTCTCCATGACGTAAGTTAGGCAGTTCCGACTTTATGGACTGTGTTGGCCTTGGCAGTTGCAACAGAAAGGATTTTCTTTACACTCTCCTTCGAGATTGTGGACGTTCGAGCAGTTTCGACATCTAGCGGCTCCTTTGCAACGCAATTTCGAATGTCCGTAGGCATAGCACTTGTAGCAAATCATAGGATCAGGAATGTAAATCCTGGTCTTGATTCGCAGTGGGCCGATCTTCACGTGCTCAGGTATGGTTGTTCCATTCATCTTAAGGATCAGCGTTGGGGTATTGATCCTGTTGCCGTCATGCATCCGGGTAATCCGCTTGACTGCTACAACTCCATCCTTCGCCATCCACTTGAGTAGCTCGTCTTCACTCTTGTGTTGTACTTCACGGCAAGAGATTACGCACCGCCGTTTGTTGAGGATAGGATGTAGCTCGACTTTGACCGCTGTACCGTCGAACAGTGTCTTCATGTTGACAAGTTTTTGCACTTGCATAGCATCACGTACACGGAGCACATACTTTGTGCCATTTGCTTCCTTTGTGGTACTTTCGATGTCGCTGACGAGGTCCTGCATTGATTTCCCGACGATGAAAGGGCAGAGCTTCTGTTTAGCATCAGCTGCTTGCAGTAAAAGAATCTGCAGCTGCCCGACGCCGACACCACCCATCCATTCTGGAACCGTTGGTCTACCGTCCGTCGCTGTGGGGGGACGCCCAGGGTCCTATCCCGAACCTGACGCCATCGTATGTGGCTCACTGACCACCACTAAGTAAAAATTACTTCACTACAATAACGCGAAACGTAATTAAAATTACGCACAAAAAATGTATCGGTACAGCACTACCGCAAAAAGTGTTCTTGCACACGCGCGCTCCTAAACGGTGGAGAAAATCGATTATAAGCACTCGAAAAAACACTCGGGATAAAGCACGTCTGAACTTGACGCCCGCATGTTTGCCACTGACTGAAGCAAAATGTGTTTTATAACCTTCGTGGCTGGTTAGGACGTTCGTTACTTAAATATGAAGTCTGCGCTAGGAAAGAACTGTGCATTTGGTAAATTAACTCTGAAAAATCGGCCTTATAAGACATCACCTTGTATTTGCGTTTATTTCAATAGTAGAATGTAAAAGAGCAATAGATTTAAATATTGGAATCGAAGCGTAGAAAATGTTCTGATCGGTTGAGGCAAAAATTGTGGAAATCAATCAAGGAATGACTTAGTTATTAACGTTCAAAACCAATGCATATTTCGTGACGCTCAAAATTTGTGTACTCGCAGCGTGTACCCCTGTATTAAAAACAAAGACGTAGTCCTACGTCAAAAACTACTCAAATACACCCATGTGGCTCGCAAGCCTACATATGCATACCACCTTTAAGTAAACAAAACTAGTGGCAGCATGCCAGCCAGCACTTCAAGACTCATGGGATGAGTCGAGTGCATGCAACCTAACGCGATACGAAGACACCGATACTGAATACGTTCCAGTATGATGATGTGCGACCGAGCCACCGACTGAAAACAAAAACTACCGTATTATAGAACCGACAAAATCGTTGTCCGGTACAACGTTAAAAGATCTTACGGATGCGCTCCCCACCAGGTCCAGGTAATTGTGCTGAAAAAGTCGATCCTTTGCTGTCATTTTCGCGTTCCTAGCTCGAGAGCCCAAGTAGACAAATTGTCTAAGGTATCCTGCAAGGGTCCTTGTGGATCGACACCATTGGGCCCTGTGGCAGACACTACGCCGTCATCTGCGAGTTGTCTCAACGTACAGTTGTCCCTTAGACAACCGGCAATGGCTTTGCCATAAAAATTATACAAAAGGGGGCTTAAACATGATCCCTGGGGAGACCCAAGTAACTAAATCGAAAAGCGGTAGAGTTTCCATAAAAAAAGCTCATATATTTCTCTGACAACAAATTGTATAAAAAATTGTTCATTAATGGTGAAAAGCCACAAGCGTGGAAATTATCTGAGAGAACTTCAACAGATACTGAAACAAAAGCCCCCTTGATATCCAAGAATGCAGAAGCCATTTGCTCTTTTTTAGCAACGCGACATTCCCTTACCTCTGTGGAAACCATATTGAGTATCTAAAGTATGGCTGATCTCGTCTATCGAATTCGTGGTTTCGTGAGGAAACATTTGTGCTGGCACAGAATCTGGACAAACTTTTCGCGCGAACTTGAGGATCCATTGGTCCGAGTACTCCTCGTTCTCGCGCCGTTTTCCAAAGTGCATTCATCGACGTTTCACGTGATAGCCCGGCCGCAAAATTTTGGCCAGTAACCGCGTTTCTTGGCCTTGATGAGGCTCTTAAACTCGCGTTTGAGAGCCGTGTACCTTCCGAAGTGCTCAGGTGTACCACGTCTACGAAAACTTTGAACGCATCGGACTTTTTACGGTAAACCTCGGTGCATTGCTGATCCCACCATGAGGAAGGAAACTTCCTGCGAAATGACGTTCCTGGAACTGGTCGAGTTTGAGCTTAAAGCGTGCTTTTCAAAATCTGGTTGGAGAGGAAGTTATATTCCTCCAGCGGAGGAAGCCTTTCCATCGTTGATACGGCTCCATCTATTGCTGTCTTGAACTTTGTCCAATCGATACTACGAGTTAGATCATACATGACACATTTCACGTGCAGTCCAACGATAATGAATTCGAGTAAAGTGTGAGGTTTAATCTACTGTCAATTGAGGATGAACCTGTCAAGCGTGTAACTTCTCCATTGTTGAGCACTGTCAAATTGAAGTTGTCATAGAGGTCATAATTCAAAGAAGAACGGTTTTTATCATACAGTTCTGCCCAGCCTGTACCGTGAGAGTTAAAATCTCCCATGGTCAACAGCGAAGCAGGAAGGACCGAACAAATATCTGAAAGTGGTTTTTGGTTAATTGGTGCTCTAGGAGGAATGTACACAGAAGCAATGCAAAGGCTTTTATTTTTAATAACAGCCTGACATGCGACAACTTCAATATCTGGAATTGGAGGAAAATTCACTCTATAGAAGGAGTAGCACTTTTTGATCCCCAAAAGTACTCCTCCTCCACGTGAATCCTCACGACCAAGCCGAATAATGCTGAAATCATGAATTGGAAGATCGATTTCGTGCGAAAGCCATGTTTCACAAAGAGCAAATGCATCACAACCAATATTGTGAGTTAAAAATTAAAATGATTCCAATTAAGGAGCAAGATTTCGACAATTCCAGTGCATAACAGTAATCGAATCCCCGACCACTTTTGGCAAATTATCCATGGAAGGAAATGATAGCTGCAAGGAGGGGCAACTTTAATGTTAATTTCTTCAAACAAATGTTCACAGTGGGAAGCATTGCCATAACAATGCTTTTAAGATGGTCAGAAATTTTGAGGTACTTGAAAATACCTTCCACGATATCATCGAATAAAAACAACCCAGATGAAGAGTGTTATTAAAACCGAGGCATCAGGGGTTTTGGATGTCCCCGGAAGAGATGGGAAGTCATGTGTGTAGTTGGCACTACGAAAACCAGGAGGATTCGGATTATCCTTCTTTACACTGCTTTTTGAATTGGGCATGTTGATTTGGGGCTTCTGTTCAGCTACTTTTCTTGCTCGGATGCGTCTTCGCTTCCGTGAAGCACCTTCCGGAAAACTGAAAGATGTCCCCTCCTCAACCAAGTCCGAATCTTACTGGTCATCTGACAGAGGAGCAAAAGGATTTTATTGATATCGGGTGGCGAGGCTTTCTTAAGCATTTCTGCAAAAGAGTGTCTTGAACGTTGTTTTAGCGAGCGTTCCAATTTTTCCCCGCGTTGTTTATACGCCGGGCATGACGAGAGAACATGAGGAGGAGTTCCCTTGCAGAAAACGCATTTTAGTGTATTATCTGCACAGGGACCAGCCTTATGTTTCTCCCCGCCAGTTAAGCAGCGTGCCTTATTGCCGCAATGGGAGGCCGTATGCCCCATCTGCTGGCAGTTTTGGCAGATCATTACCCGGGGTACCAACAACCACACTGGTAGCCGAAGTTTGTTCAGTTTGAAGTAGTGAGTAAGGGCAGAGCCATAAAAGGTCACCCAAAACGAGTCTGTGAGGGTAACTTTTTTCTTACCCTCGCTGTGCGATATTTTAACTAACTTTCTCACTTCCAGTATCTGAACTGTGGCAGCAGAGGGTTCTTGAATCGGCCAGCCGCCCGCTTCTCCAAAATTTCAGGGCACAGACTCAACTCTGTAACCACTCCTACAATTTCCACATCACGAGCTGGAATATAAACTCAATATTCTAGTGTAAAATGCAGTGAGGAAGTAATCTCATTAGCCTGCTTCAGGTTTGAAACGACAACACGGAGTTTATTAAATTTAGTTTTCGTGATCTTTGTCACGGCTGAGAATCGCTTCGTTAGATTAGTAGTGATTTCGTACACATTCAAAGGTTTCATTTTTGGCTGAAAGTATACAAAAAATGGACCGACCGAGCCAATTGGATACGATCGCGGTCTGGATTTTGTCTGTGGCTCCCCATCATCAGGTGGCAAATGTACTTTTTCAGCCAAACCGTCCATGTCGAAGAAACCCCTTCAACATGCACGATTTGCCTTACTCGTGGGAGCGTTGAACGCTCCCAACAATTTAAATCACACACAAACACAAACAAAGAACACACAAATTTATGCTAAACTCTAGTGGTATGAGAGACAGCGGAAAAAAACTTAACTTATATTACTGATCTGTTGCTGCTGCTGCTGCTGCTGCTGCTGCTGCTGCTACTGCTGACGCACCGTATGCCTGAACGTCGCAATTCTATACGGGCAGCGGGGAGTGGTGCGCTGCGTGTGTGTACCCGATCGCCTTCGGGTGCACTCGCTCAACGATGTCGGATGACCGTTGGAGATGCAGTAGTGTATCGCTGGTTAGCGTCACCACGCGGAGATGAAGCGAAAATAAGCGGGATGATAATTCGCCAGCAAGCACTGCTTGATTTTCTTATTTCACTGGAAAACCACACTGCCTTCTTAGAAAAAAAAAACTCACTTTCACTCTATTTTCACTGAAGTGAATAGATTTTAAGAAAAAAACTAATTATTTCCAAGGATCGCACTCGAATAAATCTTCCAAAATAACGGAGCGCTGGATCGAACGAACTTTCTTCTTTTGGTAAACGAAGTGATGTCGGGTACTACATTTATCAATTATTATTATTTATGCATTATATGTTCATCTCTTTCATTCAAAATAAGAAATAACACGGTTGAATCATTATTTGGTCAGCTAGAATGAAGATTACTTTAAATAAAAAGTGTCGAGCAATATGCATGCTTATGTTGATGTTGTTATGGTAGCTTCTCGTCAATGAGGAGACCAAATATGAAGATGTCGTAATCATTTATATGGTGCAGGTATCCACTTTCAAACCAAATCGATTAATATATTAAGCCTTTGTTTTAGAAGTAGTTATATATTCACTTTCAAACCAAGTCGATAAATATATTTAGCCTTTGTTTTAGAAGTAGTTATATATTTATCTCTTATCAAAGATTAATGATTTTTCATAACCTTTTTTTTGTTTATCATAAATAAAGCTCAATTATTATTGTGTTTTTTAGGCTGATACTAATACGATACAAAAAAATGTACTGTTTCGCAGAATCAAGAGACTACATTAATGAGCTATCGAGAAACGCTAATCAAAAGGAGGAAGTCGAGTACGAGCGAAATCAACAAGTTTACAGTTCGTCCCCAGTTAAAATAATCGACAAAGAAGACATTTCAGAGGTGTATGAAATATCTCCATATACCACATTCAATGACAACAACGAACGAGCAGTTAAAAGAATCCGCGAAAGAGCTTCATCGTCAATGGATTATTCCTTACAATTTCGAACATTTGGACATCCTGAAAATGATCTTTCCACAGCCTACCCATTGCTTGAATGCTCCGCTTTTGGGAAAACTAAAGAAAAACAAAGCTGGCACAAAAAAAATCACAGCTCCGGTAAGTCAGAATATATTGTATTCTTACAAAAGAATTAAGTGAAATTGGGTCGACGACTAAAGTTTATATGAACGACAATAAATTTGATAAAATATGTCTATATTTTATTCAAATAAAAACAATATCAAATGAAATTTTCACATAATGATCCTCACTTTATTCGACTTGTACTCCAAACCTTACTGCCCCTGCTTTATTCTTAAGGCAATCGATGAAATTTTGTACAATTGACCCATTTGCCATTAAATATTGATCTTTTTTTGGCTGTTTTAGAATGTTTGCGCAATTCCTGCTACATAGTAGCCCAATATGTTTCGATTGGTCTCAACTCTAGAGTATTTGGAGGGTTAATGTCCTTGCGTTCGCAGTTGACCATATATTCCTCATATCACTCCAAAACCTGTTTAAAGTAAGGGCATAACGCCAAGTAAGCCAACATAATTAGTGGGCTCGACCTCAGCAACGAAAAGAGACGTTTATATAGACATTCCTTTACACTTGATCATTGTTGGTTGAAGATGTCACGAATGGAGCACTTTGCATCCTGCAACCGCTTGCCAGATTATGAATTTCTTGAAAAAATTCTAGATATATTGCCTCCATTTTTTTGTCTTCAGCATTTGCGTATAAAGTTTGCGTGCCCATGATTTGACAGCCACATTCTGCTGGTCGTAACGATTCGGTGCATTCTGGACTTTGAACGTACCGTCTTAGGTCGATTTTAGATCTTTCCTACAAAACTTTTGGTCAAAGGTAGCTTTTTTGCACTGCAAGCAGAAATAGAAGTGAATCCTAGAGGGTTTGAGCTGTTTAGTGGAATACTTGTAACTATAAATTAGAAGAATAAATAGTAATCTCCATTTAATTCCAACTACCTTTGCTTATCTTCGACAGTGTCGAAGATAAGCAAATGTAGTTGGAATTAAATGGAGATTACTAATTTTTCTTCTAATTTATAGCTAGGAATAGAAGTGTTTGACTTGCACCTTAACGCTAC
This sequence comes from Aedes japonicus, assembly GCA_034211315.2. Lineage (NCBI taxonomy): Eukaryota > Metazoa > Arthropoda > Insecta > Diptera > Culicidae > Aedes > Aedes japonicus. The sequence continues at coordinate 12,258 of JASCZW010017503.1, read as the reverse complement.
GACTATGCTTCTGCGAGGATGTGTCTGTCAACTTCATTTGTTTCGGTCGGTGGTCAGAGAGCCTCTGTGATTTTATTTATTTATTTATTTAATCATCTTTTTTATTAGAAATCACTCGCCAGGCCTTTTCACTGGGGATTTACTTGTTTCCCCTCTTTAGGCTACAACTTGGGATTCAGGGTCTTTTATTGGCTCCGAGGGGAATTAGGCGAAAAACCTCCCTTACACTGTGTATCCAAGGTGGAGCAAGCAAAGATAGTAGAAAAGGGATCAGAACTTCAAAGAATAAAAACAGAATCAATATATTATTTGTTTAACAATTAATATTTGTTTAACAATTAACACAAAAAAATCAAAAGCGTTCTATGAGAATGTTGTAGCTATTATTTGCCATCAACAGAACTGAAATCGGTTCACAGATGGCTGAGAAACCGATATGACATTATTTGTAACGCACACACACACACACACACACACACACCCATACACACACATACACACACATACACACAAACACATACATACACACAGACATGTGCTCAGTTCGTCGAGCTGAGTCGAATGGTATATGACACTCGGCCCTGTGGGCCTCGGATAAAAAGTCAAGTTTTCAAGCGATCTTAATACCCTTCTATTGATGTAAGAAGGGTAAAAAAGGGAAAAGACCGGGGATTTTTTTAATACTTGATAGAAGGCGCCAGTTGCACAGGCGGTGTGCTGATTCGTCGACCGTCCACCTGTTCTTGAAAGACACTCGACGGAAATCCTCGTCTATATGGCGTTCTTTATTCGCCGGTTCCGATACGGCCTCCGGACTTCACTCCACTTTTATCGAACACCCAGGCCTTTTCTCGCTTGACCCCGATACGCCACTTTACGGCTCGCACGTACTTCTCCTTAAAAGCCTTTGATCTCAGCGATGACTGCTGCTTATATTAGCTGATTCCGTATTGTAGTATAGGAGCCTTCTCTTTGACAATAAGGGTCAACTGTGAGAGCGCACAGCATTTCGCGTAGCGGTTGTCACAGCAAATACCTGGAACAGACATACAACGTACAGCGTTGTACTCCTTTAGTCTAGTACGTGTTTTAAGTACTGGATTAAAGTATTTGACAGTTCGTACAACGCTGTACGTTGTATGTCTGTCACAGGCAAAATGAGGGAATAGGGATGTCAAGGTTGGGAAATGGGTGAAAATATGCGATAATGTATACTTATTTATTTTATTTTATTGTTTGATTATTAAAAAAAAAATGCTTATATAAATTAATAAATAAAATAAAAATTAAGAAATCTATTAACAAAATTATAAAACTAATAAAATTACAAAATTCAAAAAATCTATAGTATTTACAAAATGTACAAGATAAATCAATGTAACCAATTGACAGGTAACATTTTGTTCACATGACACAAATTTAAAACTAAAAATAAATCAGTGGGTGATGCATTTTAATGTCAGGGAAATTCTGTGTGGCTATTATAAGCGTTATAAGGGTTTCAATTATTCGTGCCGGTCGCTTACCCTTACCGATAGAAGCAGTTTAAGTCACAATATGCCGGGTGCGGCTCTAATGGGACATTAGCGTTTTGAAGCCAGTGTGTAAGAAAATTCTATTGTACGCTCTTGAGATATTATTTGGTGGCCCTGAAAAGGGCCGTTTGGTTTTATGAAGTCAGTATATGGGAAAATTCTCTTGCACACTCTTTATAACTCTTTGGTGGCCCTGAAAAGGGCCTTTTGGTTTAAATGATGACACGGCCACGGTTGCACGTTTTACGATGGACTATCTTTAAGGCTACAAGATAGTTGAGGATCTGTTAGGGAATGTAAAATTATTAAATTAATGATAGTTTTGCTCATTCTTATAATCATAATCGCTTGACATTACTAAATGTTTATTCGTCGAAAATCAAAATCGTCGTGGACGGTGAATACCCAGCGATCTAAATACGGTGGGATATTTTGCGGATCACGTCATGGTAGATAACACAACGCCATTCGATTAAACCAATTGAGACAAAATGTATGTGGGTCTCTTGAAAAATTAATATGTGAGAAATTCAATGCAATGACAAGTTCACTTTTTGAAATTAATGCGCAGAAAAATGTAGCTGTGATGAATGATGCCCGCGCGCGGTCTGCGACGGTTCACTCTGAATCCGATTCGATGCAAATTGGCAAAAAACGTAGGATACAAATTAGTGATAACGATGATGTATTTCAAGACAACGCAACTTTTGCGGATGTCGTCAAACGCAGTAAGGAAAATGTCAATAAAAAAAGTAAACAAAATAGTAATAGTAAATTGAACAGTAGTAAATCAAGCAATCGTAAGGCTCGTCCGGTTATTGTGATCAAACCAAAAGAGTCCAAACAAGCTTGCGATGAAACTCGTAATTTTTTGAAAACAAATTTAGATCCAAAAACACACAAGATTAGCAATTTTAGGAATGGAAAAGATGGTGCCATTATTGTTGAATGTGCCATCGGTGCTAATGTATCGAATGTGAAAAATGGTCTTGAAAGCAATCTGGGTGAAAATTATAGTGCTGTTGTTCCCACGTCGGTGCCAAGATTGAAAGTAGTGGGCATGAGCCGTCAATTATCCTCCGATGTTTTCATTGACTATTTGAAAAGTCAAAATGAAGGCATCGAAATAAAAGATGTAAAAGTAGTAAGAATGTACGAAAATCCACGGTTCATATACAGCAAGTTTAGTGCGGTAATTGAAGTCGATTTGGGTACTTACAATAGTATGATACAGGCAAAGGAGGTAAATATAGATTTTGATCGGTGCTTTGTGTATCCTGATATTAATGTGCTTAGATGCTTCAAATGTGGAGAATTCGGACACAAGAGCATGGATTGCAAAAACTGTGATACGTGCTCTAGGTGTAGCCAAAAACACAAGACATCGGAGTGCACGTCAACTGTTTTGAAATGCGTTAATTGTTTGAAAATGAATAAAGAACGTAAAATGAACTTGGACGTCAACCATGCCGCATTTAGCTCTCAATGTTTGGTATATAAGAGAATTTTTGATCAAAAGAAAAGCAGCTTGCGTTTCAATAAATAGCAACCACGTTCCAGGAAGAATGGTAATCAATTTGATTTTTTGTATTTTAATATTGCGGGGTTGTCAACAAACTACGTAGCATTACGTCAGATTGTTGAAGAAAAACGTCCACTTTTGGTTTTATTAGCAGAAACTCACATTGTTGAAATTGAAGCCTTTGATCAGTATTGCATTCCGGGATATAATGTTGCTGCTTGTTTATCACATTCTAGACATACTGGCGGTGTTGCTATTTATGTCAAAGAATCAGTTCAATTCAATCTTCGCCACAACGAAATGGTTGATGGTAACTGGTTCTTGGGCATAACAGTTGTACGTGGCATGATGATGGGTAATTATGGTGTTTTGTATCATTCACCCAGTTCCAGTGACCAGCGTTTCATTGAAATTTTAGAGGACTGGCTTGAGGTATTTCTTGATTCGAGTAAATTAAATGTATTGACTGGTGATTTTAATATCAATTGGCGTGATAATAATAGTTCAAACCATTTGAAGCATTTAGCTAATTTTTTCAATTTAAGACAAACTGTTGATGAATATACGCGAATTTCCAGGCACAGTAGAACTTTAATTGATCATGTTTATTCTAATCTTGATTCTGTTTGTTCAGTTGTCGACACTGATTTGAAAATAACCGATCATGAGACAGTAGTGATTAACGTAATTGAGAATAACTTAAATAATAGCGAAGTTTTTGTAAAATTGAAGTGCTGGAGGAAATATTCAAAACAGGCTGTTTCTAACCTTGTTGAAAGAAGCGTGGATGTTCCAATCGCGACCGATAATTTAGATGAGTCTGCAGCTGTTCTTACAAACACTTTGAAAACGTGTACAAATCAACTAGTTGAACAAAAATTTGTTTCTTTGAAGAACTCGAACAGCTGGTACAATTTAGATCTTTTGCGTCTTAAACGCAAAAGGGACAAATGGTACATAAAATTTTGTAGATCTAATAGTGAGAATCATTGGAATAAGTACACAATCGCGCGGAATAAATATTCACAATGCATTAAAAAAACTCGTTGTGAATATATACAGAGGAAAATTGATCAGCATCAAAACAATAGCAAAGAGTTATGGAAAATTTTGAAATCTTTATTAAAACCTAGCAATTGCAAACCGCGATCCATAACTTTTGACGGCACAATAGAACAGTCTGAACAAGCAATTGCGTCTAAGTTTAATGATTATTTCGTCAATAGTGTTTCATTGATCAATCAATCTATTGAATTGGTTGATGAACCTGATGAAATAAAGCAGCCAGTTAATAGTAATTGCAGATTTGAAGGTTTTCACCTGATCACAATAGATGAACTTAGAAATATTTGCTTTTCATTAGGAAAATCGGCTGGAGTAGATAATGTTAATGCTAGAGTTATTCAAGATTGCTTTCATGTCATTGGTCACACTTTACTGGACCTTATTAATGAATCATTACAAACTGGGCACGTGCCTGAAGTGTGGAAAGAATCGTTGGTTGTTCCGATTCAAAAGGTTGCTGGAACGATTAAAGCCGAAGAGTTTCGTCCCATCAACATGCTGCACACATTAGAGAAAATTTTAGAACTTGTTGTGAAAGGCCAGTTGCTGGAATATTTAAATAGTAATTCTTTGTTGATACCGGAACAATCTGGCTACCGGGAAGGCCATTCTTGTGAAACCGCGTTGAATTTAGTATTAGCAAAATGGAAAAATAACTTAGAGAGTAGAGATACGATTGTTGCTGTTTTTTGGATCTGAAACGCGCTTTTGAAACAATTTCTAGGCCCTTGTTGTTGAAAACAATAAAGCGCTTTGGAATTTCGAGTACTGCATACAGATGGTTTGAGAGCTATTTGTCTGACAGAACTCAACGGACTGTTTTTAATGATTCTGTTTCTAATCCCGTGGGGAATAACCTTGGAGTGCCCCAGGGAAGTGTATTAGGGCCCCTTTTGTTTATTATGTATATTAATGACATGCGACGTGTTTTACGATTTTGTGACATTAATCTGTTTGCAGATGACACTGTGTTGTTCATTGCAGCTAAAGATTTAAATGAAGCCGTTACCCATTTGAACGAAGATTTGCGTTTTCTAAGTAGATGGTTGAAATGTAAGCAATTGAAATTGAATATAAGTAAAACTAAATTTATGGTAATTTCACAGAATCGAGTAAATGAGAATGTCTCAGTTACGATTGATGATGAGGCAATTGATCGCGTTCGGGAGATTAAATATCTTGGCGTGATTATTGATGACAAGCTAAAGTTCAACGCTCACATTGACAATGTCATCAAGAAAATTGCCAAGAAGTATGGAATTCTATGCCGATTGAAAAACGATTTAACTACTTGCAGTAAAATACAGCTATACAAATCAATCATCTCTCCTCATTTGGACTTTTGCCCTTCCATTTTATTTTTGGCCAATCAAACACAAATACTGAGGCTACAGCGTTTGCAGAATAAAATAATGCGTTTGATTTTGAGATGTAACAGATTCACTTCCTCGACTTTAATGTTAGACGCGTTGCAATGGTTATCGGTGAAGCAGAGAATTGTATATTTGACTATGGTGTTCATTTTTAAAGTAGTTAATGGTTTGCTGCCTCGATATTTGTGTGATCGAATTGAAAGAGGAAGTGATATTCATAGATACAACACTAGAAACGCGTATGAAATAAGAACACCGAATTTTTTGACATGTGCTTCACAAAACTCATTATATTTTAAAGGAATAAATGTTTTCAATTCGATGCCAAGACACATTAAACGTGCACCAACACTTTCAGAATTTAAAAGACTATGTATTTCACACGTTAAAACTGTTTGCTAAACAGTAAGCAAATTTTTTAAATCATTTATGAAGATTGTAACTGACGATGTTTTACTGATATAAAACGGATTATTTTGTATGGACTATTTCTTGTACGGTTATGTTACTTTTTTTTTGTTTTTTTAAATGAAGATTGTATTTTGACGAAGTTTTTTTACAAACGGATTATAATGAGTTGGCTATTTTCTTTTTACATACTTTTTTTTTCTCACTTTTATCAACACTACAAACTATTTTGTTCGTCACGGTGATGATGATGGAAATTTGTTTAATGTTGTTGTAGTTAAAAAAAAATAAAGAAAGTAGTCTACAATTGTTTGAGCCTCGCGCGCGGTATACAGGTATAAAGGACTTCTTTTTGAATTCATGAAAAAAAAAATTGGCCTCTTATGCTTGAGAAGATACCATGAAATAGTAGTGGGTTGTCTGGCTGATTGTCGGGGAATTCCTTGCCAATTCTGTTGTGGTTGAACGTAAAAAGTTTGACAAGGGCCGGTCCAGGATTTTTCGGTTTGGAAATTTTCTTGATTTCCCTGGTTGGGGATATCCTTGGTCAACCCAAAACTAAGCTGGTGGCTCCATTAGTGTTGGAACTGCATTGGCTCTGTAGCGGGTAGGATCGGATATTGGCTTGTCTTTTGATAATGTCCTTAAACGGGATTCTGTGATTTGAATTGTAATAGGATTTCCCGATCGCTGGGAATACTTGCGAACATTTGTGGTTGACATCAATAGCTTTTCACAATTATATCGCTGTAAAGCAAATGAACAGTTTTGGAAGAAGTTTACATCTGTAGATGAAATCAGTTCGTTTTTTTGCATAACTGGTTGAATTGCTTTAAATAAATTATCTAATAGATAAATCGTCTAGCTCAAACCTTTGTAGGGGTAAGTGGCGGGACCATCATCATCATTCATCATCATTCTTAAACCTACGCTGTATTTTTCGATCTTCAAGCTCCAAGTCAAGCCCCAGGCGGCATTTGCTAGGATCGGTCGTACCAGTGAGCAATAGAGAGCTTTCAGGCGGGTCAGTGAAGTCTTTTGAGATTTTTAACACAAACCCTAGCTGGCGAATAGCCTTAGAGATCACATCAGATAGGTCCGATAGCGTTCAGGAGGCTAAGAGGCCTAAGTTTTGACATGGGCCGTCACCTATCATGTGACACCTCAGAGTGTATTAGAACTCAAAACTAAGTGCATTGGTAATGTCAACAAGTGCTCAGAACCACATTGGTTACGTCCGGAACTGTATCAGTTAAGGGAAGTGGCCAATTTTTGACTTGACCCCCTCAAAGCACATCATAATTCAAAAATAAGCGTGGTGCTGGTGACATCAAGTGCCCATAACCGCTTTTTCTCTCCTGAGTACAGGATCAAGAAATCAAAAAATTATATAACCCGTAAGAGTAAAGGGCTGTTTGTGCGGTTCAAATTCTGCGTTTTCAAAATGGCGCGTATTGAAAAGGAAGTAAAAATTAAGGTTCTGGACACATGGCTAAGTGAGAAGGGTATTGCTATGCGTAAATTGGTGAAGCGGTTTGGAATTCATCATGCGAGTGTTGAAACCATCATTAATAAGTTTGGGGAACACTATTCTTTGGATGAGCTACCAAGAAGAGGCAGAAAACCCGGTTCTTCCAACCCGAAACTGGAGCAGAAAGTGGTATCTCTAATCATGAAGAACAAATCAATGTCAAAACGTGATTTGGCCAAAAAAACAGGAACGAGTGTCGGAATGATCCAGCGTATCAAGAGGAGAAACCACCTGAAGACTAGAAAATCTCGAAACAAAGTGCAGAACAGAAGAAGTGACCAGCAACAAGAGCCCGGAAATTGTATTCGCGTCTTTTGCAGCGTTCGGATGCATGCGTTTTGATGGACGATGAGACCTATGTAAAGGAGGACTCAAAAACCCTTCCAGGTCCACAATACTTTACCGCCGTCGTTGGGGAGGATGTGAGCAATGTGGACAGGTCGATTCATGTGGAGAAATTCGGTCGAAAGGTACTGGTATGGCAAGCAATATGTTCCTGTGGTTTGAAGTCAACCATTTTTTACACTACCGGAACTATAAATGCGGAAATCTATCGATCTGAGTGTCTCCAGAAGAGATTGTTGCCTTTATATAAGAAGCATAGTACACCTTCACTGTTTTGGCCGGATTTAGCGTCGGCTAACTATGCCAAAACCACTCTCAATTGACTTGCGGAAAAGGGTATAGATTTCTACTAAAGTGGAAAAATGCTCTTGCTTAATGGGACTTAAATTACGATGGGTTAAGGTTAGGAGGAAACTAATCATCAAATAACGATTAAAAAATAAAAACGGAATCAATATGAATGGACTGTTGACTAATCTTTTGGACCAAAATCAGTTTACTTACAATTAGGTTTTGATTTTGAGAATTTTAGATGGTCTGAAAGAATTGTATGGGAACGCACCGTTCCCATACAATTCTGTCAGACCATCTAAAATTCTCAAAATCAAAACCTAATTGTTAGTAAACTGATTTTGGTCCAAAAGATTGCACCATTGTGGAGGTTGTGGATGGAAATAAGAAACAAAAAACATTGGTATGGGTGAGAAATTTCATATTGGAAATTATTGGAAAAACAGGACAGCTGATTCAAGATAATGAATGAGTTCAGTGGTAGAGAAGGTTCAGTTGTGAGAGTGACAACACAGTACGATGCAAGAGATGCCTCTACTACAGGTATAGGGTCTAGTATTCGGCCTGGTAGTTTTCGACGTCACTAAGGGTGCTGCATTTTTAGGTTTACTAATTCAAAAGAAATTGACGATTTGCTCCGACTTGTCCTGTACTATACATTGGATTGGAAAATATAAAATATATTATGAATGCATGATGATGAGTGGGGATGAATGAAGCAGAAACATATTGTGGATGAAGTGAAAAAGCGATAAAGTTAAAAAAAAACCTTGAATCACTTATACCATTATCTGATTCAATTCTGTTGTCCATGACGTGCCGGCATGGGCGCGATTCTGGTCGGACTCAAAATTCGGAACCAGATAAAAGCAACATGTATGTGTGTTGCCTTGCACTTGCATTCGGGCTTCCATTCTCTTTCAGAACACTAACATATCTAGGGTTTTTTTTTCATTAGGGCGAATCTACAATTAAGGGATTCTCTCCGGATTCACTCTCTTTCATTCATTACAGCGCCATTATTGAATTTTCGAGGGATTCTTTAGTACAGATCGAAACACAACAGTGCTGGCTAGCATACTCTAGAAATAGTAGAATTCATAAACCAATCTTATGAATGATTGGTTTATGAATGAAAGAGAGCGAGCCCAGAGAGAATCTCTCAATTGTAGATTCGCCCTAATGAAAAAAACCCTAGATATATATATATCAGTTTAGGGAACATAGGAGGTGATTCATAAACAGTTGCCATGCCAACTACCGTTATGGTTGTAAATGAAAATATGAAACAGAAAGACAATGTTGCCAGATTGTAGACAAATACGGGTGGAAATTGTTTTAAACCATGGGTGATAGTCAAGTACATGTGATCACCGTCATATGGTGGTAGTGGTCGTGATAGTGGTAGTGGTAGTGATATATGTGTTAAACAAAAAACCGCCGAAAGTTGACCAAATCGACAAGTTCTCAAGTGACCAAAGGATAAAAAGTGATCTAAATAAAAATGGAATATTTCGAAGGAACAGTTTTTCAAAACGGAAAAGTAAAAGTTATCAGCGTACACGGTGATGGTAATTGCTTGTTTTATGCAATTATGCAGAAGATAACAGAATGGAAGGATTTGAACAGCAAATTTAAGGAAAAGGATAATGAACTCAGGAAACAAACGGTGGAGTATCTATGGGATCATATGAGTGAAATAAGAGAAATCATTATGGCAGAGGCGATGGATGGACAGGTTGAAGGATACGACGACAACAAATGCATGGAAACAGTGATGCACTACATCAACAAAATATCCTAAGATGGGACATGGGAGGAGCGGAAAGTTTAATGACCATGAAAGAAATATTAAAATCAAATTTTCGCATATTCAATCCGAATTACGATCAACTGTTATTTCAGTATGGCAATGGCTCAAATAAGACGATCGAAATATACTACAATGGTGTAAATCACTATGACAGTGTGTACAGAAGAAAGGAAAATGAATAGGAGAATGAGACCACAGATGTTGATCAGGAACAGAAGAATATGGAAAAAAGTAATGGAAATGAAGCAGAAGGATTATCTCGGAAAACGAAAATTGAAAATGAAGAAATTGAGAAAATAAAAGTTATATTATGAATGACGGTAAAAGAAGGGCGGATAAAGGTGAGAAGAATCGCTGAGAGAATAGAAAGCCTGATTTGGTCTGTCTGCTATCAAGTGAGCTGAATTAAGCCGGAATCAATAGCGTTTTCTGAACTACCGAAAGCATTAGAAGAAAATATAAGAAGAGTCACAGATGTACAAACGGAAAGCATACATCCAGTAGATTTAATTTTGAAAGCAATAGCCAATATTACAGGAATGAATATAAAATATACCAGAAACATTCTGAGGCAAAAATATTCGAAACGAAAACTAATCGAGCAGGAATCGAAGGGTTGCATTAGTAGAGACAAAGATCAATGACAACATACAAATAGATAGTGTTGAGAAGGTGTATCTCAAAGAAAAAGAAGCGAACTACAACCAAAAAGTAAACACGAAAGAACAAAGGACGAGTGAAGATAGCGAACGAATGAATACAGGATCAGGATCAATTAAAATTGCAAGTTTGAATGTTGGAGGATGCTGTCAAAGAAGTAAGCAGGAGGAAATAGATGAAGAATTACACCAATCAGGAGTGGAGACAACAGTACTACAGGAGGCAAACGTACTGGGAACAAAAGTCAACAAAAAAAAACTATGAATGGTGGATGTCGGATAGAAAAAATACAAATAATATGAGAGGATTGGCAATTTTGAACAAGAAAAATGGAAAAGTTAGGATTAAAGCAGTCAGGTATATTAACAAAAATGTTATGTCAGCAATAATCCAGTGTGATGGAGGAGAAGAAAGTTGGATCATAGTGAATGTTTACGCACCAAATACAAATGCAAATTCATTCTTTGCAAATTTAGGAGCATATGTGAATAGCCATCCAAAATAAGATAAAATGATATTATTAGGAGATTTCAATTCACAGCTAGGAATAGAGGACTCTGATGAGGATGATATGAATAGATTGGGAAAGTTTATAGGGCACACTAAAACGAACGAAAATGGTGAATTTATGAAAATATTTTTGAAAATGCATCACATCAATGTAATATCTATGCGGTTCGATAAATCTGTATTAAGTACATGGACAAATTGTAGAAAAGAATCTCAAATAGATCATGTTTTAGTTGCAGAGAATACAACAATCAAGACCAAGTTCATAAGAGCAAACTGGACAGTGATTCAAGCAGATCACAAAATTATCATTGTAGTCATAGAAAACCAACAATGGAAGGCAGAAGTAAAACAGAAAAAAAGCAAAAAAACCTACTACTACCAAATCTAGGATTTTTTTTCAAAAGGGCGAATCTAACAATGAGAGGCTCTCTCTTCGCTCGCTCTCTTTCAATTATTACAGTGCCATTATAAATCTTTTGAGGGATTCTTTAGTACAAATAGAAACACAACAGTGGTGGCTACCATAGTCTACAAATAGTTGAATGAAAAACGTAACGCTGAATGGAATATGAATAAAAGAGAAAATAATCAACCAGAGTCTCTCAATTTCAGATTCGCTCTAATGAAAAAAAAACCTAGAAATGATTTACAACACAATGCACCAAAAACAAAATTTCACGAAGAATTGAAGAAATATGAACAGATAGCTGTTGAAAATATTGAAATAACAGAAGCCTATGAGAAAATTACTGAAAAAATTACATTAGTGCTAGGAAAGCGTTAGAACATGTTAAGAATCCTATGACGCCAAAGAGGAAAAAAGCAATCGAATCGCTCTTAAAAGCGAGGAAGAGAATGAAGATTGCAAAGACTAGAGGTATAGATACAACATGGTTCAGAGAAAATATAAACATTAAAAGATAAGATTATTATATGGCAATTAAAGAGCATAATGAAAAGGAAGTGTTCAGGTTCAATAACGAGTTGCAAGATTACGTAGTAGGAGAAAGAATAAAGAGGCCGTATAAATATTTAAAACAGTTTATTAGCAGAAAAGGACCGAAGAAACCATTAATAGCAATGGATAGATGGTTAGAAGAACTAGAGTTAAGGATTGGTGAATCAGTAACAATCAGTGATGATAATGAACAACTGATAGCAGAACCGAGTAGAGAAGAAATTATAAATTTAATTAGTGAATT
>JASCZW010017502.1:0-16972 GCA_034211315.2 Aedes japonicus | reverse complement strand
GAAGGCTGGTGGCAAGACCTGAAGGTGGAAGTCGTGAAGCAGCGGCTATTGGCTGAAGATTTGAAACGTCAAGAGTGAAATGGAAGAGTTGGCGAGATCAAAGGGGCTGCGATTTCCAGCGACAAAACGAAGACACCCTTCCTGGGTAAGTGCCATTAGTGCGGCAAGCGTGGCCACCTCAAGAAGAACTGTCAGCAGAAGGCCGGCGGTGAAGCTAACGCGGCGGCCAATCAGCAGAAAGCGGTAAGTTTTGCGGCGAGCCGGGGCAACATCAAGTCGAAGAGTGGCAAGATCGTCTTCAAGCTCGATTCAGGATCCAGTGACCACCTCACCTACGACAGCAAAGCGTTTTCGGTGGTCCGGAAGCTGATGCAGCCGATTGTTATTAACGTGGCCAAGGAGGTCAATCTCCTCTTGCGAAAACGGTCGATAAGCTCCATGGTAACAGCTACAAACAATTCCCGTTGCATATGAAGGAAGGACTATACATCCCGGAGTTGCGCGACACTTTGATGTCCGTGAAGAAGCTCGTTACGACTGATGTGCAGGTAAACTTCGTCGACAAGGTCACAATATTGAAGAAGGACGGGAAGTTTTCGCCACCGCCCAACTGGGTGGACTGTACGAGCTTGAGATTGACCTAGATCACCCAACCGTGAACTTGTGCATGTTGGAAACAGATGAGCTCTGACACAGGTGGTTCGGACCTTTAAGCGAGCAAGGAATGAAGGCTATGGCATCGAATAACCTGGTGACTGGTGCTGAATTTGTGCAAAGGAAGCAATGCCGCGACCCTTTCAGCGGATCTCGTGATCGAATGACCAGGCCGCTGAAAAGGATCCACTCGGACGTGTGTGGTTCCATCGACCCCCCTGCTTGGGATTGGTCCTGGTACTTTGTGAGCTTCATCCATGCCCATACCCATTTTGCGTTGCTGTGCATGATGTGGAGGAAGTCCGAGGTCTTCAGTATGTTCCCGGAATATGAAGCCATAGCGACGGCAAAGTTCGGCTTGAAAATTTCAAGTGACAGTGGACCAAGGACGTGAGTATGGCTCAAATGCGCAAAAAGATTTTTTTCGCGTAGAAGCGAATCAAGGCATGATGTGCAAACTACAGAAGTCCCTGTACAGACTAAAGCAGTCTCCCCGCTGCTGGAATGAGCGGTTAAATGGACAGTTGCTGAAGATGGGATTCACTCGGTCATCCCACGACTACTGCCTGTACACAAAATGCACGCCAGGGGGCGAGCTGATCATCATTATACGACGATCTGTTCCTCGCTGGAAGGAAGCTGACTTTAATCGTGAGGCTCAAGAAGGAACTTTCTGCCGTATTCAAGATGACCGACTGCGACGAGGCGAACTACTTCCTGGGCGTGAAGCTGGTGTACAAGCGTGAGGAAGGAACACTTCGATTTTCGCTAGAGGCCCAAGTAACGAAGATCTTGCAGTGATTCGAAATGGTAAACTGCAATTCTTGCAAAACCCCAATGAAGAAAGGACTCCAACTGAAGCGTGACGGACCATTGACGAAGGAACCGTATAGAGAGCTGTTGGGTAGTATGATGTACACCATGTTGTGAGTGCGTCGGGACATTCGCTACCCGATAAGCTACATGGGATGTTTCCAGCAGAATTCAGCCGATCATTTTTGGCAGATGTTGAAGCAGATCGTACGATACCTGCAAGGGACGCAGAGGCTCTGCTCGGAATACAGACGTGTAAAAGCTGCAGAACCGCTGGTGGGATTTGCAGACGCAGACTGGGCAGTGGATACCGAGGACCGAAAATCTTTAGTGGCTTCTTGTTTAAGGTCTTCGGAGCAACCGTGCCATGGTCGAGCAAGAAGCAAACGACGGTGGCATCATCTTCAAGTGAAGCCAAATACGTTGCCTTAAGCGCAGCAGCATCCAAAGCGATTTGGTTGACTGGCATCCTCGAAGACCTGAAGATAACGGTGAAGCCCGTCAATATCTAAGAGGACAACCGTGGCTGCATCGGTTTGGCAAAGAATTGTGAGACGAAACGCAGCAAGCATATCGATGTCAAGCATCATTTTGTCCATGACCACGTGGAAGCAGGACGACTGCAAATCGAGCACCCAGGACCAACTTGCGGATCTGTTCACTAAGACGTTAGATACTTCCCGTTTCCGAGATCTGCGACATTCCCATTTGTCAATTTTATCTAGTAAGCAGAAAATACGTTTAGTTTAGTAAGAAGTGGAGGTGTTCGGATATAAGATGGTGGTTACATCCCTTGTTGCTAAGCCACGGCGAGTGTGTATTTTTTGCCACCAATTTTAATGTAGTGGAGCAAAATCCTGAAAAGTTCTTCCGGCGATCAGGGCGACTCCTGAAACTTTCAACTCATTGTTGAATGCTATCTGACACAGATTAGAGAGATACTGAGCATGATTGACCGCCTATGGATGCTATTCCGTTATTCCCAAATCAGCTTCTTTGACACAGAGAGCCAACAGATGATGCTTGGGACTAACAAACATCCTCAATGTGTAAAAACTGATGACCCATTCTGAAGCAATAACAGCGTCGGCCGTGCCCGAATGCTGGTGAAGTAGGGAAAGGGAACGAACGTGTTGACGTGATATTCACTTTGAAGGAAGCCGAGGAATCACTGGGATGTTCTATAATTGGGAAAAGGTTAGCAGCAGGGTTCGTTTTGGTTAACGATAAGCTGAAAGTATGTAGCTAGCCCTATCCGCCAAAAGCATTAGCCCACTCCAACTAGCAACAGAACTTCGAACGCCTGTTTCACTGCATCCCGAATAGTCGGGTATGAAGTAATCACCGCATTCGGTTTACCAATATTTGGCAGATCGACAGGTAGTCGGGAACTTAATAGCAAGATACTAGGAAGCAGACCGGAAGATTCAATAAGTAATTTTCCCCTCCGACACAAGTTGGAGAATTTATCCGCAAGAACCCCTCTCAGTCCAGGTGGAGATCTTCTACTTAAATTGCATACATTGAAAGGATCATCAAAATTCTATAATTGTTGTGTTCGTCCGATCAATCAAAACCTTTTATGAGCGCAACTTTTAGATGAAGTGTTGTCTAAGTATTATGGTGACAATAGAGTTGTTTTAGTAGAACCACCGGCAAATCGACATGAATGGCAATAGAAAATGTCTTAATATTTCTGTTCAAATCATATAACTGCCATTTATCTTTGTGTTCGCTGAGAACGTTTGTTGAAGCTGCGAACACGCTTGGGAACATGATAATTTATTTATGTCTGAGCAACTTTGGACACATTAATTTGATCTAGCTGAAATGATTCTCTAGGTTTTGATAGATGGGATCGCTGCACATTTGAATCGGTCGTTATGGATTCTTGAGCAATAGTGAAGATTTATTTCGGTATGTTGGTGATAGAACTATACATGAACAGTATGGTTTATTGACCAACAACAGAACTAATCGTAATTTTATGGTTTTGTCCTGTAATCTTGTTGTAAACTTTTATTCGGCAAAACATACATTGGATCCGCTTGTAGACATACCTGTTCTACTATTTCTCGACATAGAAAAGGCATATGACAAATCATGTGGTAACTTCCTGCACGACCGACGATTCAAAACAGTATAACGTTTGCATTAAAAGAGAGGGATTTTTTTCAGATGGCGATAAAAAGAGCTAAGAAAGGTAATTAATGTAGAGAAATTTCCCATGGAAGGTAAATATTTAAACTTACTTGCAAAAAAGTGCTATGCCCTTGCGATCGGCCTTCCGCCAATTAATCGGAACATTCGCTATGGCGGACAAAAACATGCGTATAGGCATATTTTTGAGTTCTTTCTGCGTTTTATTTATCAATTTCTCCATAGTTTTTGCAACCTTTGTTGGAGTAGATCTGGCCCAGAAATTATTGATGGGACGCAGCTGGGGGACGTTGGGTGGGTTCACCGACTTGGGTACCACATCGATATTCAGCCGCTCCATCTCCCCCGACGATCGCTTCGAGTAGTAGGCCGACGCCAGATTCGGCCAGAACACCGCGTCTTCGCCCTTATGGTATTCGTCGCGATTCACCGGGAAAATCGAGCTGACCATCTTATTCAGCCGCTGCTGAAACCAGTGAACGCGACTTACGCTTCCTGACATATATGTTCATGTTCGCCAGGTACTTTTTCACTGTTTGGCCGGTTGAACCAAAACTTTTCCTTCGGTGGTCCTCTTCAGCATCCTTTGGAGCTTCTTGTCGCTCAGGGTCGTCAGCCGTTCGGAACCGGGCTTTCTTTCGATGCTCTGATTGTAGTTTAATAGTGCCAAGATGCGTCCACAAAGTTCCGCACGATGTCCGTTTTTGACGCGGTGGGGTGCCGATCTTTGAACGCCCACACTTCTGAACGGAGTTGCTTCAATGTTTTTGCCATCACGGTAAGAGTTCGACTGATAGAGCTGTCAAATTTTGTCTGCTGACTCATGAGTTACTATGATTGATGCTGCAAGGGGATTTTTGTCAGTTCGGGTGAAGGTAAACCCATGAAAAATCGGTAATTTTTGACCATTTTTTCATGTGCAAACGTTAAGCTTGGTTTGCGTCATTACAAACGTTTGTGCGGTTAAAAAATCACAACACGGTTCGCTTAAATTTGGCTTGAGATATTCGTAAATTTCTTTAACCGGTATAGTAAAGACATATTTTGCTAACTGAAATGATGTGGTCAGTGCAGTACCTTATTATGTAACGTTAAAAGTGTACACAGATCAAAGTCAAAGATTGCTTTACCACTTGGAACAGATGTAATATTGATGTCTTATCGTTCTGGAGATAAGCTGTTAGATTCGCGTGAATCAGAACTGTATATGTATGCTCCCGGAATTAAGTCAGTGCTATTTTGGTTGATATGAGAAGACTCTATAGTAACCGTTGACACGGTTGGTCGCGTGCGTGATTTCTGGCAAGACGTCAGCATTGATGAGTCACAAATCTGTGACATGGCAGGCATATAGTCCCTTGAATCAACCAACATAGAGTCCCCGGAACTTCCCCTTGAACATTAAAGGTTTGCGTTAAAACAGACGCAATTTTCAATGAAAAATTACTTTACTTTTTTGACCAGATGAACGCTTGGTGCTTGATCTATTCTGCTTGAATTACAAGCAGAACTGCGTACTCTCGGATCACAGTTTGAATATGTGCTATTTCGGCTAACACGGGAACCTTCTAAGGAAACCGTTGATGTGGTCGATGGAGACTGAGGAGACATAGAGTTCCCCCATTTAACCGAAACAGAGTCCCCAGTACTTTCCCTGGCATCTGTAAAATGGGTTAGGAATTATTCAACATTCAACACAATTTTACCTCTTCAAACAGCTGAAAAGAGAATTTGATCGGTTTGGAGACAAAAGACTCGCGAGAACCAATCGCGGAACTGCATGCTTTCGGTGTAGAATTAGAAACGGATCTTCTTTTCTGAACACCCAAAACCGATGTTGGTTGTTTAGGTGGTTTGGAGAGACGTAGTGATGGCATCTAATCCGCATTATACGTATCCGTGAGCCGTACAGGTTTTCCTGCAATAATTGGACATATTAATTATTTCTGAATTAATTTTTTATCGCACTTACCGCTTCGGAAATGAATGTCACACATCTGTTTGTTTATTTCTTTAAAGCTGTTCCTATGTGCAAGAACGCTTTTCCACTTATTGATTCATTCGCTGGCCAGCTGCTGCAAACATTTTCCTACTGTAGGAATACGGAACAATTCGATTTTGGGGCTTTTTACAGTAGATTTCCAAACAGCATTGCAAATGACTCGAAATTTTTGATTTTGGACGAAAAAAATCTGCTATGTCCAAAACGTTAGCAACAGGACCACCACCTGTCAAAATAATTGCATAACGTCACAATTCAATGAGTATTAAGTATAATGAATGGTTTGTTGTTTTGTTTCGATTACCGACGACTAAAGCCTGTGGTTGCTTTGATGCATATGAATGTGTTCTGACGCTTAGTTCACTATGATTATTGATGTTCAATGGACTACTGATCTCAAATTGCTTGTAAATGGATTTGAAAGCCAATTTTACAGGGGGATTTTTTTTTCGTATGAACATGTGTGTGCTTCTAGTGTGTTTAAAACCCTTTGAAAGAAGTGCAACTGAAATCAATTCAACAATTTCTAAATATGTATGATTGTACAAGCGATCGAGAAAAAAAACAACAATTTAATAACAGTTATGGTCAGACCACTCAAAATCTTCACGAATTCAACGCCCATCGTTTTCAAGGAATAATTGAAATCCTCACATTCTCTCCTTTTGCATCCAAACGGCACCCGCAAATCACACTCTTCATTTCAAAGCCCCAAGTCAATGAACCCCATTGGTGAAACTATTTTCTCTCCAAAATCCGAATTCTTTCCGAAACTCTGCTGCATTTTCTTTCGGGCACAAAACTTGACTTCACATGGGTTTGCTTCTCCCAACTGTGCCTCTCGGTCCCTGGCGCCCGGCTTGCACATTTCGGTCAAATAGCAGCTCGCAGCGGTCGAAGCTGATGAAGCTGGCGAGCTAAAGAGCGAAAGTGGGAATTCGCCAGCGGGGCGGCACACATTGCCAACATTGTTTCGTTCGTATCCTTTGGCCTGGAAAAGTTGCTCTGAATGCTGGTGGTGTCCAGGGCTTTGCTATTGGAGCCATTCTATTCTTGAAGCACCAATGTATTTGAATATTCTATGACATGTGAAGGCGATAAAATTTCCACTTCAGAACATTGCCACTGCCACTGGAATTAGAAAACGTAGACATCCCCAAAAATAGCAACCCCTTTCGACGGGGACGATAACGACTGGGCCAAGAAATGTTTACTATAATAACACTTCAGTTCATTTTACGAGCATGCTGCAGCAGTCGAGGAACAACGGCGAAGACAATTTTCCTCAGATCCTAGCACCGTCGTTCTTCGGGGGTTGCCGTTAGAGAAAGAATCGTCGATGAATGCTCGTCTGCATGGCAAGAAGGGGTTTGCGATTATTAGTTTTTCCGAAGACTGTTTGTCGGTTGGCGAGCAATGTGGAGCACCTATTGGAGAGTTTGCTTTATCAATATTTATTCTTTGCTTTTGTTTATGGGCTCAACTGCAGTAATATAGCTCAGTTCATTGTTTTATCAGATTTTACGACAACGGTGAACGTCGGCCGTCGACGATTGGGTTTTGGGAAGCTGCAACGTCGTTTTGGTATTTCCCAAACAAATTACTCGCTAATCATAGCTCGACTTTGGAAGCAGGTCGGAATTTATTGTAATTTCTGAAATGTTTATAGATGATTGTAGAAACAGAAGTAAATTCCAGGCCTTGGATTCCAAAGCTTTCAATCTCAAATGTTGTGCTTGATTCAAGCATGTTTTTGATTTTGATCATCTGATTCGTATGAGACGGACTTCATTCACCACGAATTGCAAACGGTTTTTATTAGGCCTATGCTGGTAAGACGCGGCCAAACATGCAAATGTCAAAAGCTTTGTTTAAGGTACTTACTAATAGTATTAGGCGTTGACGTGAAGTCTATGATGGCGTTGAGCTGTTCCGGAAATGGCACTTTGGGAAACATGTCTCGCTACCTCTACATGGCCCGGATGAGTCCTGGCCCATCCATGGTCTTCGTTCTCACTGAGGTACCTGCCGATGCTATACTGCACGTGTCCGGTGCACTACTGGATCCCGCCTTCTTGCTAGGCGGGGATCTGGCTAGGCTACCTTTGGCGAATGGGTTCGCCTTCTTTTGGAGTTTAATTGTTGTGGGAGACTGGAGCTCCAAGCTGTTAGATCCTCCTTCAGTCGCTACTCATACCTACCATCCCATGGTTATCTATGCAAGCAGGGAGACCATGCGAGAGTTTACATGGTTCTACATGGGGATACCGTGTTCAGAGCCAGATCAGTGCAAGTCAGGTATGAGCATCTGAGCCTACTCCCTCCCGACTGACACAGCCTTTTCGTGAAAATTGGAACGTACTGAAAGCCTGCCAGGGTGTAGGTGGGACGGAGGCAGCCTATGCCGTGAGAACCTTGCCATATCCATCATTGGTACCGTATCAATTCCGTTTTGCGGCAAGTTTCCGTAATTGGAATCTTGAGGATCGCAACAAGCCGTGCTTTGAAATTGCCGTGTTCTGTTTTTGCGATACAATATATAACAAAATTATTCGTAATTCAACTTAAACAAACCGTAAGATCATAAAACATACTCTTGCTCTGTGTAAGACGTAGTGAATGTAATCGATTCCCTCCCAAAATGTATGGTAGTATTGTCCCGTTTAAAAAGTAATTTTTTTTTTCTCGTTTGAATACTATTTCTTTTGTGATACTAACATTGGTTCTCAAACCCAGTCGGTTGCCACACTGATACATTGAACAAAGTGGAAAAAAGAGGGACTTCCTCGAAACAAGAACTTTTCGGAAGATCAGGTTGAAACGTCTCAGAAGGAAAAGGGAGCAATTCTTAGTAGTTGGAGCAGGAATGTCCCAAACAATTCTAAACCAAACATTTCCAGATGTTTAGGAGATAATTTCCCCGAAAATCAGGAGTGAACTTCTCAGAACATCAGGCAGCAATTTCGGGAAGACGACTTCTTCGAAATTTTAATCTTTCCAGAGGTTGTGAAGTTTCTTCCAGATGAACTTCTGAAGTAGTTTCTTGGGGAAAAAAACTAATCCGGAAGAGCACAACCTATAATTTCACAAAAAAAAATCAGGAACAAACTGCCATTTATCTCAGGGCAATGCGTCCTACAATTTCTGGAGACAACTTCTCTGAAGTTCAGCAAAAGACTTTCAAGAAGTTCCAGAAGAAACGTCCCAAAGGTTTAGTTGAAACTTCCCAGAAGTGCGAGATAGATTGCCCAGTTCATAACAGAACATTTAAGAATTTCAGAGTAAGGCTTTCTCAAAACTCAGGAATGAACCGCTCCAAAGAACAGTTTCTCGGAAATTCAGGAACAAACTTCCCTGACGTTCAGAAGAAAACTTCCAATCAGCTCAGCATGTCAGGATGAAGCTTCCAATAAATTTAAGGCAATTTTCCCAAAAATTCTAGAGAGGACATTTCCAAGAGAGATAAGAGAGTATAGGCGCAGGAAAAAATTTCCCTGAATTTCAGAAAGAAACTTACCAGAGAGGGCACCACCTGTAAGTTAAAGAAGGAATTCTTCTCAACTTTCACGAAACAACTTCTCTGAAGGAGAGGACTATCCTGAAGTTCCAGAAGAAAATTCCCAAAAGTGTAGTTGGAACTACCCAGAAGTGTCAGCTTTCTTGAAAGCTTGTTTGAGGTTCAGGAGTTCCCATAAGTTCAGGTAGATACTTCTTATAGGGGATACTTATAGGGGATACTTCTAAGTAGTTCAAGCAAGAATGATCCACAAATTCAGGAACAAACTATCCCGAAGCTAAGGAAAAAAATTTCTGATGCTCAGAAGAGGCCTTCTCAGAATTCAGGAAAAAACTTTCCAAAAATGTTAGATGATTTTTTAAGAAATTTTGGAGAAAATGTTTCCAATGTTTGAATAAACGTCTGCTGCCTTTCCTGAAGAAACACGGTTGTTCCGTACTGTTTTGGCCGGATTTGGCATCTTGCCATTACGGTAAAAAGGCCATGGAGTGGTACGCCGCCAACAACGTGCAGGTGGTTCCTGGCGACAAGAACCCCTCCCAACACAGCCAGAGCTCCGCCCAATTGAGAAATATCTGGGCTATTGTCAAGCGGAACCTCAAAGAAGACCAAAAACTGCTAAGGACGAGCAGCAGTTCAAGGCAAACTGGCTTTCGCGGCGAAGAAGGTGGACAAGGTGGCTGTACAAAAATCTGATGGCAGGGGTCAAGCGTAAGGCCCGGCAATTCGTATTTGGAAAAGCGGAAGCCTAACTGAATATTTTTCCTGAATTTTATACTCAATTGAACTTGAAAAAGAAATTTAATTTGATTTTTTAAATAAACGATTTCACCGATTTACACGCGTTTTCCCTTGACCAAATTTTGACCGTATCACCCTTTAGAACAACCTTCGAATATACATTAATTGTTATGTTATGTATTCTCCGTGCGAGGAGTAACGATTATGATGTAGAAGGAGATGTTCGCTCATCACCATGAGGCACCAAGAGTGAACAACAATGTTTTTGGCTAGAATAAAAGATGTGAAGAGAAAGTGTTGAAAGTTCCGTCAGAGTGGCAGGGTAGGAAAATTAACAGATGTTTTTTTGAAAATTGAGCGAAAGGGCATGTATCCAATGGTACTCGAACCATGGACGTCAATTTGCTCTAACATCCCACTGCGGGGTAGGCATGGAACACCCCCCTCTTGTCACGTTTTTTGTATGTGATATCCAAATTTTTTTAGTGGACTCGTCACGTTTTTCCAAACCCCCTCCCCCTTACTGCGTGACATAATTAATGGACCTTCCCTAACAACTGATTAAAATAGGGACCCCTGATTATGTCAGGGATTGCTTCCAACCATTGGCCTTGAGATTGACTTCCGAATTCCTAAGCCAGCAGCTCCGGCCCCCAGGCAGTTATGACGATTGACTTGTTTCCATTTATAGCGATTTGTCAGCGCCTGATGTGGATTAACGGCAACTGCCACCTGAGGCTCGACGAGCAGCATTTTTTCCCTTGATGTACATAGATGGTGTAGTATCGGTCCTACCTTTGGGAAGGTCCATTAATTATGTCACGCGGTAAGGGGGGAGGGGGGTTTTTGGGAAAACGTGACGATCCATACAAAAAAATTTGAAGGTCCATAAAAAAAACGTGACAAGGGGGGGGGGGGGGGGGTTGTAAAAAGTCAATTTTTGCGTGACGTAATTAATGGACGTTCCCGTTTATAAGTAACTTGATTTGTATAAATCTGGAAATGCACATCCCTGAGCATGATTATACTTTGACACCCCTACCAGCACGAACGGCACCGTTTTTTGAGTCGTAGTTATTGTATCGCTGCGAGGAATTTTACGAAAAAGAATAGTGAAAGTGTGGTTTTGAGCTTGATTGAAGCATTGGAGCCAGTAGAGTGGTGTAAAAAAATGTATTTGAAAGTGCATTGAAAAACGATGAAAAACGAAAGTGAAGAGATGCAATAGCTTTACATCTAAGGCAAAAATCT
The DNA here is from genome assembly GCA_034211315.2 of Aedes japonicus. Taxonomy (NCBI): domain Eukaryota; kingdom Metazoa; phylum Arthropoda; class Insecta; order Diptera; family Culicidae; genus Aedes; species Aedes japonicus. The sequence continues at coordinate 5,834 of JASCZW010017502.1, read as the reverse complement.
GGATATGCTGGGAAAGTAGAGGCGGAATCAAAGAATTGAAATGGAAACTAGCAGTGTAAGGTTGGATTGATGAAATTAGGCATTCAGTAAAGCCGAAAATTAAACGTGGTGTTGTAAACAAGATGGCCGGTACAATTTGTGTAAGAGCAATGAGAAGAGTAGTGGTATTGGTGTGACTCACAAAAGTGAGATGGCGAAATGGGGTGATACCGATCTCAACCTGTCACAATACAGCGATAAAAAAAAGTCTTAACAGAGGTGTAGTGGTGATGCAAAGGAATGAGAATGGATATGTGTGAGGATAAATTGATGAAAAGAACGTAACTGTTTGTGGGTTCTGGAAATGAAAACATGAATGTGAAGGGTTATTCTATAGGGTTTGGAGAGTTGGGTTGAGATGTTTTAGGAAAGTTTCAAATAAGTTGGTTTCACCTTATATTAAAATCCATTCCTGTAAAGAAGAACTATGAGTTTAACTGTTTGTTTTTCTTGCACATTGAGTGTTGTAACAGGGGTAATCTAGGAACAGTGGATTTTGTCGAGATGAAATGGACACATGCGCCTATTTTAGGAGCAGCATGAAATCGTTAGTAAGCTAGATCTATCAACGATTCGGTGAGTCCAAAACAATACTGTTCAAACTTTAATAACTGACGTATTTGATGGATTATTGATTTAAATATGAAGATGCCGAGCAGCAATGTAAGGAAATGGCTCAAAAAGAAGGGGGGGGGATAAACAATCTGGCATGGACATGGACATATTACTGGAACAGATCAAGACATTTGCTTAATAATGGGTTGACATGTTTTTCGTTTCAAAGTGGGATGCATTGAGACCGTCATAACGATTGACTCTGGAGCCGCAGCGAATATGAAAACCTGGCGAATGCTACATCAAAGTAGAGCTAAAGTCAATTTCAATGCCCAGGTTAACCGTTCGTTCAAGGCTTATGGCTCGTCGATTCCTATTAACATGGTAGGAATGTTTAGAGCAGAAATGGAGGCAGACAACAATAAAGTCGTAGCTACATTTTACGTAGCTATAAACGAAAAGCATACCGCTAAAAAGCTTAAGGTGTTGAAGATTGGCTACAACGTTGGATTGGTTCGAGATGTTTCAGCGGCATTTCTAAAGATCAAAGGAGTTCTCGTGGAGGAGAAACCCGTAGAAGAATCGCACCGTCGTGCTCCGTTCGCATTGGAGGACAAAATTGCGGAGAAACTTCAATATCTACAGAGCCAAGACACCATTGAGCGTGTGCAGCAACCATCGGCATGGGTGTCCCGTATTGTACCCGTTGTGAAGAATAATGGCGAGATACGTCTTTGTGTCGACATGCGTAGACCGAATCAAGCTGTCATCAGGGAAACACACCCATTGCCAATCTTTGGGGAACTTTTCGGAGGAATTAACAATTCTCAAATTAGGATATCAGAGAAGTTTATCATCAAGTGGAAATTTCTGAACGATCCGAATATGTATTTTTACGCAGATATAAAAGTTTGATGTCCGGTATTAGCTGCGCTCCTGAACCAGATGGAGATTAGATGGAGTGGTTTTGAACGACATTTTGGTCTGGGTATAAAGTTAAGAAGAACGCGATCACAGACTAAATACCCTCCATTCTCGACTCGAAGAATTCAGAATTCTCCAGAACAAAGAAAAATGCATTTTCGGTGTTTCTCGTCTTGAATTTCTATGCCATGAGATGTCATTTCAAATCATTTCGGATTCCGTACAATGTCTCAGAATTTCGTTGCTTCCTCGGGCTAGTAACATATGTTGGAAGATTTCTTCCAGACACAACAGAGCTACTGCGAAATCTGCTTCGCGTTGGGGAGAAACTGAACTGGCAACCACAACACACACACGCGTTTGGAGAGATCACGTTTGCTATATGTGGAGCTAATTTTCTTGGCTACTATGATCCCAAAGATCTCTATATTGTAGAAACTGATGTGGACTGGGCACTGTTTTGCTACAGCAGGATAAAGGTGGAAGGAGATCGAAAGAAATTATATTACACGAAGAGGGAAGCACTGTCGCTGGTTTGGGCCGTGGATATGTTCAAATTATATCTACTCGGAAAGAGATTCAAAATAATAACTGACTGTAATCCTCTTAAGTTTGTGTTCAAAGAGCGATCAAAGCCTTGTGTCCGTATAGAATGCTGGGTATTGAGACTACAGACGTACAGTTTTATAGTTGTGTATGAACCAGGAGTAAACAATTTAGTCGATGCACTTTCTCGATTCAGTGATCTATCCAGCAGCATTCAGATCATCGAATGAAGGCGGTGAGCTACAATTGGTTTTAACAAGACTGACTTGTGCAGTTTCAGCTGAAAAAGTCAAAGAGGAGACCATAAAAGATACAGTGCTTCAAAGCGTTCAACAGAGTTTGGAAACTGAGACAAGGAACGAAATTGGTAAAGAATTCAAACCGTTCAGCGCTGAGTTGTGTCCGTTGATCTAAATCCATTGATCTAGTTGTGTAATTCCAGAGCAGCTAAGATCACGCGTATTGGAAATAGCTCACGAATCCCACCCGGGAATGGTGGTTATGAAAACATGACTTCGTTAAAAGGTGTGGTGGCCACAAATGGATAAGCAAGTTAGGACATTCATTGGAAAATGTAACTGTACTCTGGCATCAACACCTAATCATGCCGAACTATTGAATCGTACCAAATTGCCTGACAGGGCTTGGGTAGATCTTACAATTGATTTCACCGACCCATTACCATCTGGTCATGACCTGCTTGTAATCGTTGACTAGTCGCTTCACAAAAGTGATAATCATGAGGAAAATAACAGCGCATTCGACTGTGAAGGCTTTACATGAAACGTTTTGCCGTTTCGGAATGCTAGAGTCCATGAAACCCGATAATGGTCCCCAGTTTATCAGTAAAGAACTTCAAGACTTCCGTAAACAGTTCGGTATTGAGCACAGAAGAATCACACCCTATTGGCGTGTTTGGTGTTCCTTGCCTTGTATCCTGCGATTTTCGTTGGAGAAGCAGAACCAGGTTTTGTCCAATATCGTCGTCGTTAAGCAGCCTAAAAGACCACCTTGTGGGGCCGGAGGGAGGCCACCCGATGCCTCAGCCATCTGGCCTGGGTTTGAATTCATCTAACCGTTAAAAAACTTTTGATTCGTCAACAGTTTATATTGTACACTTTTGATTTTCTTGTACCACTCGGGCCCGCACCAATACACAATTGAATTGTGAGTGCCAATGGCTATGAGTGTTGCTGCTGCTTTTTAAGTTCTGATAAAATATTTTCACTTTTCGCTTTATATACTGAATTTTCCTGCAAATTTCATAAGAACTCAACAGGGATAATAGTTGTCCAATTTCAACGCAGCCGGCGTCGTTGGTGTAGTGGTAAGCGTGACTGCTACTGGCACCCCAGGGGGTGGCTACTGGGTTCAATCCCAGTCGACGTCGGTGCTTTTTCTGAGGCGAACAAATCTGGTCACGTCTTCCTTCGGAAGGGAAGTAAAGCCGTTGGTCCCGGTTCATAATCATGAGTCATTAGGTATTAGGTAGGGCCCAGGTGGTGGAGTCCTCTTCCTGGCGTCAGTGATTGTCACCATGTGAGGAAATAGGCCGACGGAAAAAAAAATTCAACGCACGATTTAGTAAAAACAGCTGTTCAAATCAACCGAAAAGAGCCGAATCACGTGACCACTACAAGAAAGCGTAGTGTAAACATCCGTTTTCCGAACTCTAACTGTATAGGTGGTAGATGAATTCGTGTATCTGGGCTAATTGATTGTCGCCGATAAAGACACCAGCAGAGAAATACATAGGCGCATTATGGCTGGCAAATGTGCCTACTTGGACTCCGACGGAAGCTAGGATCGAACAAAGTTCAGCGAACTACAGAATTGATCATCTAAAAGAAATTAGTTGGACCAATAGTCCTCTCTGGAAACATGGAAATGGCTTCGCACCCTGTGAGAAGCTACACAGTTCGAACAAAACCTGTAAAATTATGGGCACTTGAATGTAACACATTTACCTCTATTAGATTCAATAGAAATTTACGCGTGATATTAATTTTACAGCATTGAAAACGGTAGCTGTAAATTTACTCGTACTGTCTATATATGACCTGTAAATTTAAAATATGTTGTAATCTTCGGTTCATATTTTTTGAGGTTAGAAATAAATAAGATTGATTGATTTCTTTCATTGAGGAAAATAAATAGAATTAGTTGTTGATTTCAAAAATCGTCTATTTATTGGCATTCTTAAAAGTGTTCATGCTAATTCCACTTGGATGCAGCAGTTAGAAGGCTTATTTTCAGGTTCGAGGTTTGGACAAGAGATCACATTTGTCAACGGGCAATTGAAATCATGGTTTCGGTGTATTCGTGTGTGATCCAATAAATCCTACATACACTCACTACGATTACTACAGCCACACACAATTTTTCTGTACGTTTTGAACATATATTTTACAATTTTTCATGCTTCACTCCCTGAACGTGCTTGAACACAACATGGCGGTGACCACTTGTATATTCTGACTTGAGAAACTGAGCGGTGGTACTGAATTGTGTTGATATCACGTAAATTTCAAGCGTTCAAGGCGCAAAAATAAGAGCGTGTTGTATGACTATATGTTATCGGCTGCAAATATGAATTAAAGGTGAAAGATTGTAATGAATATGATATAACTTTCCAAGAAGGCAGTGTTTATAGTTATTAACGATATTTCAAATTGAAAATTGCATCCAACCATTAATTATGTCGATATATTTTCATAGAAGTTTTAGATTACATCATAAGTAATTTTTATATTTTTTTTCTGTGTAGAAGTTCTAAATCTTTCAAATAACAAGATGTTCCCTTCAACGTCCTTCAAAGTTGTCAATTCAAATTACTTCTGTAAAATCACAAACATGGAAGTGAATTGAACCAACCTGATCCAATAACAAAACATTCCCCTGGGTCAACTACTGTAATCCTGTGAAATAAAAACGATTTAATCCATTCTCCAGCGAAATCCAAAATACGAAATCCACTCATCCGATTTTCCACGGAAGATCCGCAAACAGATGCTTGTCCTTGGTTACCACAATTTCGCAACTCAATCACTCTGGATTGCATTACATTTATTTATTTTATTTTATTTTTTTTTCATTCGGAAATCCCGAGCACAGAACCAATTCCTGAATACGAATGTCTCGAGAGCGGGGGAGATGCGCACTGCATATTCGAAATAAATTTGAAATTTAATAACAAAATAGAACCCTTTCTAGGTAGCCAGCCAGCCCTTCCTCGACGAGACCCATTCAATTGGACTCAAAATTGCACGATTTTTTTTGTATTCTTCTTCGCTGGAATCGGTACAATTCACCATTCACATTCCACCCGGTCGGTCGGTCGGTTTGAAAATAGTGAATTTTTGCTGCACGTTCCGAATATATTCCGGGCAATATTTAAATGCATGAATGGACGCCGACCAGAACGGGAGTAACGCATGAATGATCCACTGCATATGTGCAAGGATGCAACTCTCTACATGCATGCATGCAACCGTCGTCCTGTGTCCATGCGTCGTCCTCGTCGTCGTCGTCGCCAGAGTCCGTGATTTGAGAATCGGATCAATTGAAACCGCCACTGGCTGGGTTGGTTGGTCGGTGCACACTTCATTGGCCTGGATGGATAGCGGTTGTTTTGCTCTCATTTCAATGGAAAATTTAAATCCGGTCGTCATTATGCGAATTCCGATGAAATGAGGCCAATTTTTGGCATTACTTTTGGCCGGAAGGAGCCTGAATGCGGGAAATCGCTTCAATTGAACCTATTTTGATGG